>JASAOO010003160.1:0-26249 GCA_030849075.1 Zelonia costaricensis | reverse complement strand
ATGCGTTCGTCCACAATTGTGCTCTTCGTGCCTTGCCATCACTGTCTTCGACTTGCCTGTCAAGTGACTCACATTTACAAATCTGCGGCGCAGAGGCTCCAACGAAGGTGTGCACGATAGACACAGACGTTGCTGTGTGACCGGCCACCAGTGTCCGACCCCCGCCTCCGCCCCCTTCTCATCCCTCCCTCACCCTTGCCATGTCCACACCGGAGTGCTGCTGTTGACATGTGGAAGCGCAGTCATGCTCAGCCCTCGTGCGATGCTCCCCCCCCCCCCCACCCCACGCCCGCCCTCCTCGTCTAATCGCGGTCGATGATGGAGTCCACACGCGCACATCGGATGCACTCTGGAGTGGATCAGAACGCGCATACGCTGGGAATGGGCAGGCTGCACGGAGGAGTTGAGGGGACGTGGGACATCCTCAGCGCACTCTTCAGCCCCACGCCTGCATCGCGCGGAGCATTGTACGTGCAGGTCTCGCTGTCACCCGCTCGTTGTCTCAACTGCAATGCCTCCCCCCTCCCCACCCCAAACACACGCACATACATTCTCTCACACACAACTTCGACAACCAGAGCGCGTGCATCTGCGTCACCACCTCCTCGTCTAGTTTCGTGCGGGGCACTCACTCACACACGTGAACACCGCATTGTCTGTCCCCCTTCACGTACACGCGCACACGCATGCGTCGGCTTCTCACCCTCCCCCGCGCAGTGGGTAGCAGCAGTGCCGTGGTCAGCAGCGGGTGCAGCACGCAGCGCGGCATCGCAACCAGCGGGCGTGTCACGAACGAAGACCGACGGTGGTGGCTCGTGCACCTCGAATGTGCGCCTGATGTGACGCCCGGCACCTTCGTGTCGTGGCTCGACTGCTGCGGCACGCACACCACCAAGAAGCTGATCGAGCGCAACATCTGGACGATCGAGCAGGTCGCCGAGCTCGACTCGGACCGCGTGGACGAGCTCAAGTACAAGGAGGGCTGCTTGAAGATGGACGTCGTCTGGGAGCACGCCCGCACCATCATCACGCCGCTGCGGCAGCGCGAGGTCAGCGGTGGCGTGGAGTCGGAGCTGCAGAGCCGAATTTTGGAGCTGCGCAAGAAGCGCGAGCTGGAGCGGCAGCGTGATGCCACGGTGCAGGTGCGCGCCGTGGTGAACGAGAAGCGGGAGGAGACGCTGCGCAAGCTGCGTGAGAGCATCGCCGCGAAGAAAGCAGCGCTTCGCAAGAAGCTGGAGGAGCAGCGCGGCGGTGAGGCGGCGACGGCACCAGCGGCGGAGTCCTCAGCGGAGGCCGCCGTGTCGGAGGACGAGTCGGTTGGGAACGTGGTGGAGCGGATGGGCGGCGCGGGCAAGCCGCCTGCAGCGTAGGAGACGTGCTCTATACGAACGTGTTCATGTTTGCGTACATGCCGACATGCATCCAAGCGCTTCTGTGTGTGTGTGTGTGTGTGTGTGTGTGCGTTTGTCTGAGCAAGGTGAATGTGTGTTTATGTGCGCCTGCGCCGTACAGTGACCCCGCTCTGCGGGGATGGTGGGCTGATGCTCCTGGACGGTTCACGGCTGCGCGCAGACGGTTGATGTTGGTGTGGCAGATTAAGCTGAGGAGGGACTAGGGCAGAGCACGATGGCGCCTCTGACACTCGCTTCCATCCTTACCCTCACAGACGCATCAGGAGCAGCCCCACACACAAACGCCCGTGCGGCCTCACGAACGCGCCGCTGGGCGAGATTGGCGAACAGCGGAACCCCACGAGTTGTAGAGAGGGCGACAAGGCGCTGCACCGCGCACCTCCGGACCGTGCACGTGTTGTTGGCTTTTGCTTCACCTCCAGTGCCGCGGTCTCGCTGAGGTTCTTCCCACTCACGTGTTCACAGTGGCGTTCATCTCAGTGCGCCCAAGACCATGTCTGTCACACTCATTCTTCGTCACCGCTGTCCCTCCATCTCTCTGAACATCCGTCGCACCCACTCATGCACCTGCATCGCGCAACACCTGTTGCATCGCATGCCTGCGCCACCCGCCCAGTAACTTCGTCTCCTTTTCGTGAGTCCAACAAGTCTCCCGCACAATCCCACACTCTCCAGTCTACCCCCTTCCCGCCGTCATCACTGACGTTGTGAGTTTCTTCCGGCGCTTCCCCCCCCCCATTCCATTTCTGCGTACACCCACGCCCACACAAACGAGAACATCAAAACGACACACACACACACACACACGAACACCGACACATAAAACGAACTCTCCACATCTCTGCACCCGGCTGCTTCTTTCCTCCCTCCTCCCCTCGTGTCTGGCACTGCGTGATTCAGCATGTCGGGTCCGATCTTCGACAAGGTGCTCGTCGCCAACCGCGGCGAGATTGCGTGCCGTGTGATGGCAACGTGCCAGCGTCTTGGCATCAAGACGGTCGCCGTGTACTCCACCGCAGACGAGCAGGCAAAGCACGTCAGGATGGCGGACGAGGGCGTCTGCATCGGACCCCCCGCCTCCGTCGAGAGTTACCTCCGCATCGACAAGATCGTTGATGCGTGCAAGAAGACCGGGGCGCAGGCCGTGCACCCCGGCTACGGCTTCCTTTCCGAGAACGGTGAGTTCCAGGCCGCGCTGCAGAGGAACGGCATCGTCTTTGTCGGCCCCGACGCGCACTCGATCGAGGCGATGGGTGACAAGATCGAGTCGAAGCGGCTGGCCCGCGACGCCGGTGTGACGTGCATCCCCGGCTTCATTGGCGAGGTCAAGACACACGAGGACGTGCTCAAGTTCGCGAACGAGGTGGGCTACCCGGTGATGATCAAGGCCTCGGGCGGCGGCGGCGGCAAGGGCATGCGTGTCGCGTACGACGACAAGCAGTGTGTGGAGTTCTACGACCTGTGCAAGGAGGAGGCCAAGGCCGCCTTCAACAGCGACAAGATGCTCGTGGAGAAGTTCATCGAGAACCCACGCCACATCGAGATCCAAGTCATTGCGGACCGCAAGGGGAACACGCTGTACCTGCCGGAGCGGGAGTGCTCGATCCAGCGGCGCAACCAGAAGGTGATCGAGGAGGCGCCGTCGGTGCTGCTCGATGCCAAAACCCGCAAGGCGATGGGGGAGGAGGCCGTTGCGATGGCGCGCGCTGTGCAGTACGTCAGTGCCGGCACCGTGGAGAACGTCGTCAACCCGCAGAAGCAGTTCTACTTCCTCGAGATGAACACGCGTCTGCAGGTCGAGCACCCCATCACGGAGGAGATCACAGGCGTCGACCTGGTGGAGCAGATGCTGCGCGCCGCCGCCGACCTGCCGCTCAGCATCACGCAGGATGACATCAAGATCAACGGCCACGCGACGGAGTGCCGTGTGTACGCCGAGGACCCGACGAAGAACTACTTCCCCTCCATCGGCCGCCTCACTATGTACCAGGAGCCGACGGGCGCCGGCGTTCGCTGCGACTCCGGCATCATCGAGGGCTCGCAGATCTCGGTGTACTACGACCCGCTCATCTGCAAGCTGTCCACGTGGGGCAAGGACCGCACGGAGTGCATCGAGCGCATGGAGAAGGCACTGGACGAGTACGTGATTCGCGGGCTGCGCCACAACATCTGCCTCCTGCGGGACGTCGTGACAGAGCCCCGCTACCAGAGCGGCAAGCTGACGACCAACTACCTGCCGGAGCAGTACCCCAAGGGCTTCAAGAAGGCCGCGCTAACGGCCGAGGAGAAGCAGCTCATGTACGAGGCTGCCGCCTGCGCACACCTGAAGCGTGAGGCGGCGCAGTACACGCAGGGCGGCGCGCCGACGGAGCGGCAGTTCTACATCTCCATCGGGCCGAAGCAGGAGGGCGAGGCGCCAGTGTACGTGCGTCAGCTCGACGACTCGCACTTCGAGGTAGCCGCGACGAAGGCCGGCCCCTTCAAGGCGATCGAGGTGGTGTGGCGTGTGAGCTACCCGATCATCCGCGTGAAGGATGGGGCGAAGGAGTACGTGCTGCAGTTCTGGGGCACGAACGAGGTCGCGTACGGCATCCAGATGAAGGGCACGACCTTCGACGTGAACGTCATGTCCGATCTGCAGTCCGTGCTGGGCCACCACGTCCCGATCGTGGAGACGTCCGTCAACGCGAAGCAGGTGCTGTCGCCGATGCCCGGCGTCATTGTTGCCATTAAGGTGCAGCCGGGCCAGAAGGTGGTGTCGGGCGAGGAGCTGCTCACGCTGGAGGCGATGAAGATGCGCAACAAGATCCACGCGCAGGCGGATGGTAAGGTGAAGGAGATCAAGGTGAAGATCGGCGCCACGGTGGAGGACAGTGAGGTGCTCGTGGAGCTGGAGTAGAGCGGAGTAGTGGAAGTGCAAATGAGAAAGTGAGGAGAAGGCGCAGAGGCGGAAGGACGCGACGTGTGGAACGCACCGTACATGAGTGAGATGCATGGGCCGTACACACTCACACACCCACCAAGACACACACACACACACACACACACACGTGCAGACCCCAACGCAGTGCACCCTGCCTTGGGGTCTGTGTGTCCATTCTTTGTCCTTTGCATCTCTAGTGTCCTCCTGCCGCGTCTGTCCTCCCAGAGCCGCCGTGCGGGCAGCCGTGGCGGGCACACCGTCTTTTCACGACCAGCACTGCTGCTGTGTTGCACCCACAGGAGCGTGCCATCGCGCTTCGGAAAACCTGCCTTGCTGCGCGCCGCACGTGAGCACTGCGAAGGCAGTGCGTGGTTGGGACTGTGCGTGTATGTTGGGTCTTCGCGCACTGCCCACGCAGACACGCACACGGCTCGACAGCCGCGGACAAACATGAGGGCCGCTCGTGCTTTCACGCACAATGCCCCGCCGCACGTGCGTCCACGTCTCCCGAGGCGACATCCCTCTTGTTCATGTTTTCTTTCATCCCCCTGTCACGCCTCGTGCCCGGCCCGCCGCCCCCCCTCACCCCACCCTTTCCGCATGTGCGGGGCTGCACGCGTGTGGCTGCGGTCACCTCTGTCCCGTCGTGGGGCGGGCTCCCCGTGTTGACTCTTCACTTTGCAGGCACCTCGCCGTGCAACGCACGCGAGCTCCGTTCTCTGCAGCGTGCATTGGACCGGCACCGTTCAACGTCTTTACGCGCCTACAGGCACACACCCACTCCCGCTTCATCTTCGACCACCCGTCTTCTCGGCGTCCCTTCTTGCCCGGCTCCTCCCGCCCCACCCGCACGCACTGCGACACGCTCTTGCCACTTGCACCATGGGCATGGGTGATGCCGCGGTATGTGATTGTGTGTGAGTGTGTGTGAGCATGGGCGTGTGTGTGTGTTTGCGTGCGGGTAACGAAGTGCTCTTGAGGTGGAGATCTGAGGGGGGGGGGGTGGGGGGCTGGGCGTGAGAGGGCGTGTACTCGTGCGTTTTGTGTGCGTGTGCGCGTGTTGCGGCTCTGCTTCTTATCTCCTGCTTCCACACCGCCCGCACGGACTTGCACCCGTTGCCGTACTGCACATCCTCCTCTTCTCTCTCGTGAGCTCCCCCTGTTCGGCGAAGTCCCTCGCAGCGAGTCCTGCACCGACTCGCTGCGAGGGACTGGGCAGCAGCAGCAGCCGGGGGCCCAGAGGGCGGGGAAGACGACGTTGCCGTGACCTGCGATGGTGCCTGTGACGAGCGGGGCGAACGCTGGAGAGCAGCGGCGACTCCCAAAATGAGAAGAGCCGGGCCGAAGCCCTGGCCCACTTCCTACGAAGGTCACAGACGCCTCACTTCTTCTTTCTTCTTTTTCGCTTGTCTCTGCTCGGGACAGGACCACACAGGGTGTGGCTGACCGAGGCGCATCTCTGCATGCGCGTGTGCGTGCGTCGGTGCGCTGACGTGCCCACGCGCGCATCCATCAAAAAGCAAACCTCCCAAAACGCGAAGTCGACTTGTGTGTGAGAGGGGGCGGCAAAATGCGCTTGAGAAGAGCAGAGCCACGACACTCCGCGATGGTGCAGAGGAGGAGGCCCCCTCCTCTGCGACGTCCTCTGTTGCGTCTGTGTTCGAACTCGCCGTCTGCTCGCCCGGTCATTCACCACGTCACGTGTGCCGCGTCGCCTCCTCTCCTTCTCTCGCCCTCGCACGCACGCACATGTGTGCAGACGATGGAGAAGGAGGCAGTGACACACGCACGCAACGCATATACACACACACACACACACACATGCACTCGCTGCATCGTCGCAAACGATAAAACAAGGGCCCGGAGAAGAAAACCACGAGGACGGCAACTGTGTCGTCCCACCCCTCGAGTTCTGGAACGCGGAGTGGACACGGTGAGGGGGAGGGAAGTGGGAAAGGGAAAGAGAGGGACGGGTGTGATGGGAGCCACATGCGACAAGAAATGCACGAACACAGAAGAGAAAAGGCTGCGACGGCGTCTAGCTTTTTGTTCTCTATCATGCTGTGGCCTCGGCTCCGTTTGTGGCTCCATCGCGCGTTGTCCCTCCACCTTGTCTCCTTCCGTTCCCCCCGCGCGAGGCCTCGGCACAGCGGTGCTGGAGCGACGTGCCGCTCATCCTTCCCGTCCTGCAGCTCCTTCGGGGGAAGAGAGGAGGTGGGGAGGAGGAGGAGGCACGCGGCTATGTGCTTTACGTGGCGCCCTCCCTTTGTGTTGCGCCGGCTCCATCAACTCCCACCCCTTTCGCGTCCGCTGCACACAGACACACTCACACACCCTCCTGCTCCCTTGCTTCATGGCGGAAGTGTGCAATGCTACCGACGCGGTCGAGAGGCAAGTGTGCCGAATGCTTTTCTTTGTTCTTTTTTTGTTTCATCGCTTTGATGTTTGTTTGACCTTTATTTTGCCTTCTTTTTTTTTT
Source organism: Zelonia costaricensis (assembly GCA_030849075.1). Taxonomy (NCBI): domain Eukaryota; phylum Euglenozoa; class Kinetoplastea; order Trypanosomatida; family Trypanosomatidae; genus Zelonia; species Zelonia costaricensis. The sequence goes on along the minus strand of JASAOO010003160.1, from coordinate 19,435 downwards.
TCTGTGGCTCCGTACGCGCTGTTGTGTGCAGCCTTCAGGTACCCCGCTTCCCGTTGCACGTCACCACCTGCTGCACAGCGCTAACACGTTTCTCTTTCCCCTGTGTGTCCCTCGGTTGTGCTCCCTCTTAGGAGTCGGCATCTCCTGTGTTGCGTGCGTCAATGATGTGCTGCGCTTCGACTCAATGTCAGCTCGGCGCGATTTCTCTTTTTTCTTCGTTTTCCCGATCTCTCCGGCTCCGGAGTCACGGTCGATCTTACTACCTTGCGTTGTCGCCTTTCTTTCCGCCGCGACTGCACGTTTTTTTTTTTTGGGCGGGTGATGCCGTCGCGCTACACGCCGGCACACCGAAGCACGCGGCCTAGCAACAAGGAACAGACCATCACACCCACAAAAACAAAAGAAACTAATCCTAGCCTTGCTGTCTCCCTCCTCGCTTCACAGCCACCTCCGGCTTTGCTCGCTTCCCTCCGAATTCGCCTCGCGCAGCCGTGCCGCCGCACCGCGTGTGTTCACCCGCGCGCTCCCTCCTCTGTGGGTGTCTGGCTCGGCCCTTCAGCGACGCAAGCGGTTGGGAATAAAAAAAGACGTGCGCCACGCGAATTGCCGGACAACCACCACGTCATCGTGTCGTGTGCGTGTGCGGTTGTGTGCTTGTTTGTTTGCATGCGTGTCCGTGGGTGTATCTGCGTACTGCTTTTCTATTCCCTCTTCACGCTCTACCGCATTGAACGTCCTGCAAGCGCTAATGTGCGTCTATGTGTGCCTGATCGCGCACACGTGTCTGTCTGTCAGTCTGTGTCTGTCTGTCTGTCTGTCTCTGTGTGTGTGTGCTTCCTTCGTGGCTTTGTGTTCTTTCCGTGCTTCTGTCTTGTCTTCTGCGCGCTTCTTCTTCTTCTTCTTCTTCTTCTTCTCTCTCTTCGCCCATTTGTCCCGCGCTGCCCGCTCTCTCTCGCACGACGCCCTCTCGTGGCGCGCACCGCCGACGGATCGACGCGCGTGTGTGTGTGTGTGTGTGGGGGGAGGGGGCCGCAACTGCGGGCGGGGCCCCCCAGAGTTGGTTATGTTGATAGTGGTAGTGGTGACGGCGGCAGCGCCCAAGGGGTGAGGTGGGGGGTGATGATGGCAGCCGCCGTTCCTCAGGCAATTTCTTTACCTTCTCGTTTCCTCGTGTTGCGCTGTTCAGGAGTTTTCGAACTCGCGTGGCAGGGCGCACCCGAACGCCGTTTTGCTTCGGTCGTTCTTTGAGATCTTCGATGCTCTCTGTCGTGTGTGCGTGTGCGACTCTCTTTTTCACTTATTTCTTTTCGAATGCGCGTGCGCGTTTCTGTGTTCGCTCTTTTATTTCGCGTCTCGCCGAGTTTCTCGTGCTCACGGCCGTCCCTCGTCGCCGCTCTGCCCCTCCAGCTCCTTCTCCTTGACCTCCTCTCTCCCCCGCACAGCCCTCCCCCCGCAGTCCCTCGCTCTCACTTTCGTGTTGCTTGCCTGGTGTTCCCGCCGTTTTGCGGTCCCCCTTCCCTCTGTCATGAGCCGCACCGCAGTGCGGAGACGTTGCGGAGAGAGATAAGGGGGGGGGGTGTACGGTAGGGCGCGACAGATGTTGGTGGCTCTGAGCAGGCCGGTGGGGACAACGCGGATGCGACAGCGACACATCACAAGACGTCTGCGTTGACTTTCTTCTTCGCTCTTTTCGTTTTTCTTTCAAGGGTCGTCACGCACTGTCCACTCGCCCCTGTCTTCCTCCCTCTTACGCGCCTCTTCCATTCTCGGAAGTGACGCCTCTGGCTCTCCTTCTTTTGCTCCTCCTCTCTTCCCCTGCGCCCTCCCACACCAGGCCGGAACCCCACACGAGTTTCCGCCTGCCTGCCTTTCACCGCGCACTGCCTCAGTCTTCTTAGAAACGGAGAAGCAGCGGACTTGAGATGAGCGGATCGCAGACGGGCGACGCGGCGATGTCCGGTGGCGCTCGCGTGTCCACGCGCACGGAAGGATACGCCGCGCCGCGAACACTAAAACGAAGCGATGGCATCGGCGCCCTCCCCCGACGCAGGCACCGAACCCCCCTCCCCTCCCCTCCCCCGCACCACATCCTGTTCTTTGCCTTGCAGTGTGCCTCCTCTTCACGCCAGCAGCTCCTTGTACTTTTGCCCTCCCGCGTGCATCGCCATACGTGGGAGCATACCGTCCGCAAACGCACTCTTCAAATCACAAAACGCAAGCGAAGGAACCAACACGACCCGCGCAAGCGCTGCACGGGAAACAGAAGGGCCTCGACGTGGGCACACTGCAGCGCTCCTTGGCGCTGATTCTGAAGAGCGATGCTCGCCATTATTGTGAAAGGTGCCGATACGTTCGGAACCGCCTGTGCAGGCTTTGCGGAGTGTCGAGTACACCCCGCACCCCGGCTACGTACCCTTGGCACTGCTCCCTCCCTCCCAACGCACGTGCCCTGCCCCGCTGCGTCGCTGCACCTCCCACCTCCCCCCTCTCCCCACCACACACCACACGCCATACCACACACGCCGCATCGATGCCACGAACTGTTTCGTCCTCCACCGCGCCGCTTTTGGCCTCTTTTTTCTTCGCCGACGCGCCGCTCGAGGACGCGGTGCACAGGAACACCCGTGCGAGCATCTCGCACCCCTCCCTCTGCTCCACCCCCGTCAGCCCTCCCCTACGACACATAGACACACCAACACACACTTCTACACGTACAAGGGACGTCGAAGGTGTTGCCATGAAGCGCGCACGTGCGTCGTCGTCGTCGGCGTCGCTGTCGTCATCGGACAGGCGCGGCAATGGCGCCCTCTCGCCCCCCGTCGCTGAGTCCGAGTCTGATGCACTTGGCACGTCTATGGCCTCGTCGTCCTCTTCTTCGTCTGCTGTGGCCGAGTTCGACGAGCCGGCGGCCGCACCGCTGCTCTCTGCGCTGGTGCCCGTCCTGGAGCACTTGCGCGAGGGAGAGGTCTTCGCTGCGGCCCTGCGCCGCCTCGCCACCGACAAGTCGACGACCGCCTTCGACGCTCTCACGCAGCTGCACCAGACAGCGATGACACAGCACGAGTTCGTCATGATGCGCCTCACACGCGAGGCGGTGCTGTTGCGGGCGCTAGAGGAGGCGCGCCGCACTCACACATCGCTGCCGCCTGTGTGGATGATGCGGTGGAGCGCCAAGCCAAGTGTGGAGCACGGACCCTTCACGCACGACGTCGTGGCGCAGTGGGCGCGCGACGGCTTTTTTCGGAAGAAGGAGGCGGAGCTGCGTGACGTCAACGCCCTCGGTCAGTCGTGGAGGCCAGCGCTGTCGGTGCTGGAGAAGTCGTGAGAATCGACGCCGCCGCCGCTGCGGCGCTCTGTGGCGCTCTCCACCCGTCGCGTGATCGAGATGCACCACGGAGGGATGGCGCCTGGCGTACGTCAAGCGTCCCCGCCTCGCTGAGTTTGGAGCGCAGACGAGCTTCTTCTCGTCCTCTTTTTGGGGTCTTGGAGGCGCGTGTGTGTGTGTGTGTGTGTGTGCACGGACAACGTGGATCGCTACCAGCGTACCTCCTCGCCTCACACATCGCAGCAAACGCGAAGTGCAGTGCTTCATCGACACGAGCTGCAGCCGTGACTAGTTTTTGGGCGAGCACAGAGAAGGAGCGTCCACGAGTCGTATTGTGGATGCCCAAGCGGTGGCTCTCCTTTCCGACGCTGCCCCCACAGTGGCCCTGGGCACGTTCCTTCGAGCACGCGAGGCCCCACCACCGCCCACGCGCGCCAGGCGCAGTGTCGCGTGACTCGAGTGCGCGACGTCCATGAGCTGCTGATGTGCAGCGCCTCACACTCTCCGATATCTAACTCCCGTCTCGCATCGCTCTTATGCCCCCTGCCTTCCCCCCTCAACTGGTGGTTTCCACAAACCGGATGACGCCACACCGGTGCCCTAGCGACTCACCTTCCAACACACCCAACACCACTCTCGCCAACGTTTTCGAGATCCACACATAAACACACACACACACACACACACACACACACGCTCTCTGCTTGCCTTTTCCGGCCGCTTACGTGTTCGTGTACGTGCGTGTGTGCCTCCCGAGTCTACCTCCGCCAGAGGGACGTTGGGCACGTCATACCTCCTCTTCTCCTGCGCTGCTTCTACATTACCCTCAGCCGACACGCTTCAGATCCATTCGCGTGTTCGTTCACAAGTTGACTTGTCTATCCTGCAGTGGGACCGCCTCTGCCTCGCGCTGCGTTGTCGGCCTTGGCGTGCATCGCTGGCAGAGCTCCGCAGCGCAGCCGACCCCGCGCCTCCCCCCCCTCTCCCACTCCCCTCCAGCTTCAGAGCTTCGATCCCGGCTCCCTTTCTCCATCCACAATAACCACCAAAACTCGCGACTCACACGCCGTCATGTCTGCCGACGCCGCGCCGTCGCAGCAGTACGTCAGCGATGTGCTACGCCGCCACCAACTCGAGCGCTTTCAGAGTTCCTTCGCGGCCAGCATGACTGTCAGGGGCTTGCTCGCCCTGAAGCCCGACGACTTCAACATGTACGGCGTTGTGGATGCGATGGACATCTTGCGGCTGCGCGACGCCATTGACTACCTGAAGGCCAACCCGCCCCCCTCCTCCCGCGCCGGCAGCGACGTGCTGGACGCGGAGGAGGGGGAGGGGGTGGACTGTAGCGGCCGCAGCAGCAACACGGGCAGCGAGGAGGGCACCTCGACGGAGCGTCGCCGCCTGTACACGGCGCGAGGCACGACAGTGCTGTGCCGCTGCAGCAGCACCGGGGAGGACACGTCGAGCGGCGCGACTGGTGCCGTCGTCGAGGTGAAGCGCAAGAGTCGTATTGTGGTGGCGGTCCGGAAGCGCCCCTTGAGCGTCGGGGAGAGTGCCAACGGGTTCACGGACATCATGGAGGCCGACAACAGCGGCGAGATTGTGCTGAAGGAGCCGAAGGTGAAGGTCGACCTGCGCAAGTATACCCACGTGCACCGCTTCTTCTTCGACGAGGTCTTCGATGAGGCGTGTGGCAACGTGGACGTGTACAACCGCACGGCGCGGGCCCTCATCGACACGGTGTTCGACGGCGGCTGCGCGACGTGCTTCGCGTACGGGCAGACGGGGAGCGGCAAGACACACACGATGCTAGGCCGCGGCACAGAGCCGGGACTGTACGCCCTCGCCGCCCGCGACATGTTTGCTCGGCTTCCCCGCGACACTCGCATTGTTGTGTCCTTTTACGAGATCTACAGCGGCAAGCTCTTCGACCTGCTGAATGGCCGCCGCCCGCTGCGGGCGCTGGAGGACGACAAGGGCAAGGTGAACATCCGCGGCCTCACCGAGCACGCCTCGGGCACCGTGGAGGACCTCATGGACATCATCGAGCAGGGCAGCAGCGTGCGCAGCTGCGGGTCGACAGGTGCGAACGACACGAGCTCGCGCTCGCACGCGATCCTTGAAATCAAGCTGCGCGTCGCTCGCTCGACGCGGCCGAGCGGGAAGTTCACCTTCATCGACCTCGCCGGCAGCGAGCGTGGCGCCGACACGGTGGACTGCGCGCGGCAAACCCGGCTCGAGGGGGCGGAGATCAACAAGTCGCTGCTGGCCCTGAAGGAGTGCATCCGCTTTCTCGACCAGAACAAGAAGCACGTCCCGTTTCGCGGCTCCAAGTTGACGGAGGTGTTGCGGGACTCATTTGTGGGCAACTGCCGCACCGTCATGATCGGCGCCGTCTCGCCCGCCAACAACAACGCAGAGCACACCCTCAACACGCTGCGCTACGCTGACCGCGTGAAGGAGCTCAAGCGCGGGGCGGCGGAGCGGCGCACCGTGAGGCCTTCAACAGAGCAGGCGGAAATCATCTTGGACACCTCCGAGAGTCGGCCGGTCTCACGACGTGCAACGACGCGGCTGTCGACTGCCGCGCCGTGTGCGACCTTGGCAGCGCCGTCGTCAACGCCCGCCACCGCCGCCCCTACTGCGTGCGGCAGCACGCCTGCCACACGTCGCAGCACGCTGCTCAGCTCCCGCTCCGTGAACACGCTTCTCCCTGCCTCACAGGCGAAGAGCCTCGCAGCCAATGCCGCAACCACCACGCCGAAGCCGCCGTCGCGCGAGCGGACGCCAGACACGGTGTGCAGCAAGCGGCCGCGCGACGCAGACGGCGCTGGTGACTACGGCGGCGGCGTGGCCCTGTCACAAGGCAGCAGCGGGCGGCCGAGCTTTAAGCGTTTCGAGGGTGGCGCCGAGCTGATTGCTGCGCAGCGCAGTCGCGCCATCGACCATTACAACCTGTACCTGGAGGCGGACATGAACTGCATCAAGGAAGAGTATCAGGTAAAGTACGACGCAGAGCAGATGCACGCCAACACGCGCAGCTTCGTCGACCGGGCCCGGCAGCTCGTGTGGCAGAAGCGGCGCTCGATGGACTCCTTCATGACCCAGCTCGACGAGCTAGAGAAGATTGCACAGCAAGTCGCCAGCATCACCGCCTTGCAGCAGCAGATGCCGATGTAGCCCGGCGTGCGGTGTGTGCGCGTGTGTTTGTTTGTGTGTGTATGTGTATGTGTGTGACGGCTCCTGTATGTCGATGCTGTTAGACTTCCGTGCTCCTCTTTGTTCTCGCTTCCTCCGTTTCCCTTCTTGTTCTTGCTTGAACCTTCCTCGCAACACGCGAGGGTGCGGCACCGCATAGAGCGAAGGTGTGCGCAGAGGGCCGAGGGGGAGGGGGCGAGTGCACGGCGCGCCTCGTGCGCTGCTCTTCTCCCTCTCACGCACTTGGCGTGGCGCGTGCGTCAGAGGCGAAGACGTCTCTCTACACACGAGAGAAGAGGAACACACAAAAAAAGTGTCGACCGGTGGAGTCGCTTGTCACTCTGCCAGGTCTGTCATTTTTCTTTTTCTTCGCGGCGATGGGGGGCACCACGCGGGATCGGCGCGTCCCCCTCCTCCCCCGTTGCCCCTCCCCCTCTTCTCCTCTCGTTGCTTCCGTCAGCTCGCCTCTCAGCCCTTTCTTGTGCTCGCGTGCTGTGGTCTGCCCTTGTCTTACTGTTAGAACTAGATGCACACCTCCTGCCTTTGTCTCTCTCTCTTTTCTGTGAGTGTGTCTGTGGACCATCTTGTGCTGCACATTCGTGAGCAAGTACGTGTGTGTGTGTTGGCAGGTCCGTGCTTGTCGCTTCCCGCCTGGAGTCCACGGCTGCGTCCTCAGAGGTGTGCCCGGCCCCTTCCGCACACTTTTACACGCGCGCCTGGCCGGTGTCGAAGCACTGGGCGGCGCTTCAGCGTGAGACAGCGAAGAGTAGCACAACAACAGCAGCAACCACTGAGCCAGCCTTGAAGTTCAAGGGCAGTCTTCATCCAGTGCTGCTGCGGCTCTGCGCTTGGATGTGGAGCAGCTCAGACACTTCTCCTCTGCGCTCAACGTGCCATAAAACGGCTTCAAACGCTGAGGCGGTGTGCCCGCTTCCTGCGCGCGCGCTGCCGGTGAGCAGCCGCGTCGATGTTGCGGGGTGTGGGGCCGGTGCGGCACGTGGTCACTACAAGGGATGGCAACGCCTGCTGTCCTTTCTCCACGTCTCGGTGCAGGGAATCGCAGCAGACCGCACACTGAAATGCGTACGATGGGGAAACGGCGCATGGACCGGAGGAGAGGCCTGAGCACCGCCTGAGACTCTGCCACCCTCGTCCTGGCTTGGGTCCCCGGCACCCCATCGTCGCCATGCCCGCAGCTTTCTCTTATCGCTCACTGCGCACTCGCGGCCCCCGCTCTACTGAACCCGCGTTTGTCTTCACGTGCCACCGCTACACAGTGCACAGCCGCGGACTCGCCGCATCCTGCGCTAATCCCAGGCGCCGCCAAGGACCGCCTCCGCCACCCCCACTGTCTTCTCCACCGCCCGGCCCATCTCCACCACTCTCCTCCCGCTCCTTCCCTCCCCACAGCTCACGAGCGGCGCTTCGATGTTGCACCGATGCGCGCGGCTGTTGAACAACCCGCCGCTGGTGTCGGGTGGCCTCGTCACGGGGCTGTCACGCGGCAATCACCAGCGCTTCACCATTCAGCCCTCCCTGAAGGATGCGGAGATCACACAGAGCGCGCTAGAGCTGAAGATGTCGAGTCTGCTGGCGCGCGAGCTGCACGCGGAGCAGCCGGCGGAGTCCGCCATCGAGCCGCCGCTCAAGCGGGCGTGGGTGAAGGCGCCGGTCTCGCAGCTTTCCACCAGTGTGTCGCGGCGCGACTGGTTCCGGCTCATGAGCTTCAACCTGATGACCGACGCGTGGGGACCCGGCCGCACGACGCCCGTCGAGGCGGTGCGCGTGCGCGTGCCGGCCTTCACGCGTCCCACGGCAGGCGAGGAGGCGGCGGATGAGTTTGTGGATTACGACCCCGCCGTTGACACGGAGCTGCCGCCCTTCCTGACGCCAGAGTTCCGCCGCAAGCACCTCGTGACGCTGCTGCGGTGCTACGACCCCGACCTGGTCTGCCTGAACGAGGTCAACCGGGCGTTCTTCAACACGGAGATGTGGCGCTATGTGCGCTTCCTCGGCTACGGCACGCTGTACCAGTCCAGCCGCGGCGCCCGCGTGCGTGCGCTGCGCAGAGGTGACAGCCCACTCGCTCCGCGAAACGCTGGCAAGATCGCGGAGGAGGAGGACATCGGCAACGTGATGCTCTTCCACAAGGGGCGCTTCTTTCCGCTGATGATGCCCGGCCGCGACCTTGGGCCGCGCTTCCACTTTGCGCACTTCGCCGGCATGCGGGACAAGGTGACGAACATGACGCTCTACCTCGCCTGCGTGCAGCTCACGGCTGGCGCTACGGCGGAGGCGGTGGAGGTGCGGCAGCACGAGGCGCGGCAGGTGCTCACGATTCTTGACGCCATCGGCCGCAACGACGCCGACCGCGCGCACCAGTCGCACGTCGTGTGCGGTGACCTCAACAACACGACGGACGACGAGCCGTGCGTGGGGCTGCTGCGCAGTCGCTTCTTTTCCACGCACGACCTCGTCGGCGGGCCGCGCTGGACGGCGTGGCACTACCGCGACGTGGCCCGCGCGGCCGCCTACGCGCGCTACTTCGACAAGAACGTCGAGGAGGCGCACCGCACGGACGGCGTGTACACTGCCGAGGAGGAGATACAGCGCTTTCGCCGCCTCGACGGCGCTGACGCGTACCATGGCGTCTTCTCCAAGGTGCGGCTCGTTCGCGACGAGATCGAAGCGCGCGCGGCCCGGAAGAAAGACGGCCACCACACATCCAAGGCGCCGGCGCCGCTGCCGTCTGCCGGCGCGGACGGAGCGGCGCCGTCGCGCTCGCCGCCCGGCTTGGCAGATGCTGCGCCCGCTGCAGGCTCTGGTGCCTCAGCAGCAGCGGCGCCAGCTAACGAAGCCGTGCCCGTTGACCAGCTGGCTCTCGTCAAGGAGAGCCGGCGCGAGCGCGGCATCACGTACAACACGCAGGACTTCATCTTCTACGACCCCAGTACTCTGGCGCTGCACCAGGTGCTCGACGTGCCCGAGGACACGGAGGTGGAGGAGGCACAGCTCTTCCCAAACAGCAAACTGCCTTCGCACCATCTCCCGCTACTCATCGACATCTCGTGGAACGACCCTTTCCCTGATGTGGCGGCGAAGACGCTAAAGGAGTGAGCCACGAAAGGACGTGAACTTATCGGCTATACCGCCCTGATTCTCTTTGCCGTTGGAGGGGGGATGGTGGTCGGACGTGTGTGCTTTGCTCTGGTGCCCCGTCCTCATGATTCCCAGGAACGCCAGTGCGTGCGGCTCTCTCAAACACAAGCACACACACACACACACACAAGACGTAAACGAACAACTGCACGACGGCACCCGAACGCTGCCCGCTATCACGTATTGAGATCAGATGACGCCTTGAAGGTCTTTGAGCCGACCAAGTCGAGCATCTTCTAAAACCGCACCGGTCCCTCTCTCTGTTTTTTCTCCGTTGCGCACCTGCCAAAGCACGAGGCGAAGGCGGCACACGATCGATGGAGTGGTGCCACCGCCGTGTCCTTTCAACTCAACCTTCCCCTGCACCCTGCAACTCAACCAATCTCAGCACCGCGTCTCCTCCACCGCGAACTACTCTGCCTCTCGTACCTACCAAAACGCTCCCACGTACATCTCCCGGGGCCGTCACACACACACACACACACACACAACTAAGCTTACACCACCTCTCTTGCATCCCACGCTCCCCGACCCTCCGTCTCGTCTGACCAAGCCCTTCCCGCGTCCCGTTCCGCCTCTCGTACGACGACGCCTCAGCAAGTACGTGGCTCTGACACCGCACGCATTTGCGTCCGCACGTCTGCTCCGTCTTTTCTCTCCATTCTCTTTCTTTTCTGGTTTTGGATTGGTTGTGACGGTGCCCAGCGTCTGTGGGTCTCCGACGTATTCTCGAGACCGACCTTCCTTGCCCTGCCGGCCCTGCTTTACTTCCTTCTTGCCTCCGCCCTGTGCACCCCCGCTGCGCTGCAGCGCATCACTTTGTTTATCTTCTCTTTGCTTCCCTCCGCATTTGCCCCTGTCCACCCCGCGAGCCGCGATGCGTCGCACACTCGCCCTCAGCGCGCTCGTCGCGGCGCTTCTCGTGTGCACGGCACCCACGGCGACGTACGCCTATCTGACCTCGTACACGCTGCGCACCTCGTCGCCAGGTGTCATGATCTTCAACCCGATGGCCACCGATTTCTGCAAGCAGCAGGACTCCGTGTCGCACACGGCGATGTCAACCTCCGCCGCCGTGCAGGAGCTGCTGGAGAGCGCGTACCGGAGTAACGGGCTGACCGGGAACATTCCGATGGGTGGCGGCTCCCCGCAGGCGACGTGCACGGGCAACCAGTGCCAGTGGCAGTGGTACCGCGGTCTCTTCCGCACCACGCTGCCGCTCATGCTGCAGGGCGTGTACTACTGGGGCCCGGACGACAAGTCGACGCCGATCGGCCGCACGACTGCCGTTGCGGGGTCGTACACGAACTTTGACACGAACTACCCGCGCTCGTGGGCCAACCTGAGCTACTGGGGAAAGCGGCTCGTCGTGATGCAGCCGTCCGGCAAGTGGATCAACGTCGAGATCTCGACCGCCTTCACGAACGTTCTGTGCGAGTACTACGTGTACACCGAGTCGGACGGCAAAAACCGTCTTGTGCCGACGTTCCCCGGTGGTAGCCCGCTGCCCTTCAACAGCGCACCCGACACCGTGTACTCGTACTGCGGGCACTCGCTCAAGACGGACTCGCAGGGGCGCCTCATCTTGCAGCGGTGCCACAACAGCTTCCCGTGGTGGGCGGGCCTCCTCATCGCCGTGGTGTGCTACATCATTCTCGTGGCGCTCATCATCGGCATCTGGTGCTGCTGCTGCCTCCGCCGCAGCAACGCCGAGGAGCGCCGCCGCCGCCAGGTGATTGGCACGCTGAAGGACAACCAGGGCGACATTCCTGCGCAGTCCGAGCTCGGCCTGAGCCGCCAGTCCTTCACTGCCCACCGCTCGTACTCGGCATCCGAGGCCTCCGGCTCCGACTCTGACGCCTACTCCGCTCGCGAGTGAGTCTGTGGAACGGTTGCGGCGAGGGACAGCCGTGGGTGCGTGGGTGGGTGGATTGAAGGAGGGGGGGGGGTACCCTCCTGAGCAAGGGAGCAAGTGCGTAGGTGTGGATGCAGCAGACTGCAATTGCGTGTACCTCACCTGCGTGCCTGCGCCCCGCCTAACCTCCAGCCCTCCCAGTCGACGTTGCCCAGCTGTGGCATCGCTCAGCCGTGCACCTATATATTTTTTTGTCGTACTTTATGTGCCTGTGATACTCCTTCATTGCGAGCTCCCCACGCGGCGGACGGGTCCTCATTCGTTTTGTTTTTCTCTGTGTACTCGCTTCACTCTTTTCCCCTTCTTCTCCCGCGTTACTTGTGTCTGTCCACGCGTGCTTGCGGCGTTGTCCAAAAGTGCGTGCGTGACTTGTTCCGCCGACTGCTTGAGACCGTCACCTCATTCTGTGCCTTGCCTCGCTGTCTTGCGCATGCGTCTCCTGCGCTTTGTGCGTTGTTTATTTTCGAAGCTGGACCGCACACCCGCCTCCTCCCCCATTTCAACTGAACCCGCGTGTGATGATGTGCGTCGGCGTGTGAGTGTACTCCTCCCCACAGCTGTTTCTCACTCTCCTGTGCGTACCGCCGCGCACGCCTCCCGACCATTGGCGGTGCCTCTCCTGCTTCGCCGGCTTCTCTTTTTGCGGCTCAATGTGCGTACGCGTCTTAGTCAGCCGTGCGCCACCCTCCCCTCCCCCTCGTTCTCTGGTGGTCGCTCTCTTCTATGCGCTGTTCTGGCCTCGTGCCCTCCCCCCACTCGTTCTCTACTTTGTTTGTGAAGCGCTTCCAGCGTTTCTGCTGTCACGTCCGCATCGGTGCGGTGAGGTCTGGTGACGCGGAGCAGTGGTGAGGGGGAGAGGTGAGAAGAGCGCGAACTCTCGTTTCCCTCGGTGCAAAGGTGCACCCCTCCGTCGTTGCTCTGACCCCTCGCCCGCGCTCTCATTCCCTGCCGGCCCACCCGCCGCAAGCTGTTGTTTAGATTCTCGTTTGCCCCCCCCCCCCCCCGTGTCTCTTTGTGGTGATGCGAATCGCGGTCACCGCGCCATGCTTCGACTTTCTACCTCTTCTCCTTTCCTTTGCTGAATTCTGTGTGCACGCCGCGACTGCCGCACCCGTCCTGCTTTTTCTTCATAGTGACCAAGGTGCGATGCGGGATGGCCCCCCCTTCCTCCGCCCAATGCGCTGCTGCCTGTTGAGCGCGAGCGTCAGCGGTGTCGGGCTTTATGGAGCCTTCCTTTGTGTGTCTCTCGTCTCGTCCACCCTCGCCGTTGCGCATGCGTCGCCCGCTTGTGCGTCTGTGTGCGCACGTGAGGCGTCGAAAAAAAAAGAAGGTAAAAAGTGACGATAGAGGCCGCAACTCTTCCCCTGTTTTTGTTTTCGCTATGCGTCTGTGTTTGCGTGTGTATGTATGTTAGAGGGGATTAGTGCGTGACACTGCATGCACCGGAGATGATGCTGCGGTGCGGCCCCTTACCCTGCTGTGTTCCACACCTCGAAGATCTAGTGCGACGTCGCTACGTGTATTGGTATCTGTGTGTGTCTGTGTGTGGAAGGCGGCACATCCAGCTGCTCCGTGGGCCTGTGTGTACGTCAAAGACGAGAGAGACCCGGGACGTGATCCGCTCACCGTTCTCTCCGGGGTCTCCATGTGAACCCCGCCACATTGCCCACCCTCTTTCCCCGTCGACCCTCTTCAACCGATCCAGCCACGTACGCAGACAAAGAAGTCAGCGAATGTGGACTTACTTGTGTTTCTTCGTTTCTTCAAGTTTCTCTTCCCCCTCGAAGTGCGCTGTCGTGACTCTGGCTCCGTTTCCTTGACGTTTTCCCTTGTCTTTCTGCGGCCCTCAGATGTTTGCGTGTGGGTCGGTGCTTTTTTTTGATTGTCTTTTTTTAGTTATTCTGCCCCTTTTTGAGGCAATTTTCGCAGCGGTGGACGCCCGCGCCCACTGCTGGAGGTGACAGACGGCGAGTGGATGGGTTCGTCGGTGTTTGTGTGTGTGTGTGTGTGTGTGTGTGTGTGTGTGTTGGCGCGAGCGCTTGTGAAGGGATGTGGAGATGCGCCCGTGCCTTGACGGCGGCACAACACAGCGACACCGACACGAACTCAGCCCGCTTTCCGTCCTGCCGCCCTTGTACATCCTCGTCCCTTGCGTCTGAACATGCAGGGCAGGCGCCACCGTGAAGTCGCCTCTCAGAGATGAAACGCAAACAAAACACAAAAAAAACACACGCAAACACACCGAACACTATCACCGAGGTGAGACGCGTGCAGGCGAGTGCCGCTCGATAGCGTTGCACCTCCACCTCTTCTCTCAACGTCGTCTGACCGATCGGCGCAGAAGACCGGAAGTCGAGACTTTTCCGACGTCGAAGGTGGAGTTGGTCGCCAAGGGCGAGGGGAGACAGCGACAGAGAGAGAGAGAGAGAGACAGGGAGGCCCAACCTCGCCCACCTCGCGTGCGCCGCGTCTTCACGTGGCGCTTGCGTTTAACCACAGCGAACATTCAGAACATGGCTGTCTGCTGCCTTGCCCTCAGTAACGTCACGGCATTACACCTGCGTGCGCGTCGCCGTGGGGCGGGAGCTTGGAGGTGGGACCGGTGGAGAGGGCGTGCTGGTCAGCCGACTGCGCTTGCGCCGTCCTTTCCGCTTTTCTCTACGACTGTCTTCCTTCGTTCTGTGGCACGCAAGCGCTTCACGTGTTCGCCGTTTGCCTCCACCTCCTCTCATTTCTCCGCTCCCAGTCGGTGCACACGCCGTGTCGTCTGACAACTCACTTCCTTCCTCACCCCGCCCCTCCGCTCTGCTTTCATCTCGCGGCCTCCTCCACAGCACAAAGCGCTTTTCACACAGCCAACGGAGCTCACGTGATGATGGCGGTCCATCGCCGTATGCGGCCCACCTACGCGGCGTGCAGCCTTAGACTGCTGCTTCTGGGACTGGTGCTACTTGCGCTCTCTACCGCGGCTTCACCGGTGGGCGCGCGGGGCAGCGCGGCAGAACGTGAGGTGCTGGCCCAGACTCGCACGCTCACTTTAACCGACTCGCAACGAGAAAACACGCGGCGCTTCCTGATGGCGTTTGCAGTACCCGACTCCCCGCTGCACAGCGTGTGGCGCAGCGGCGACTTCTGCGACTGGCCGCTAATCCGTTGCACGGCGGACGGCGTGCATTTTGAGGATGAGGGCTTTCCCGTGCCCTTCTCGACGACGACGGTGCCGCTGCCCGACATACCCGCTGATGTCAATGCGTCGGAGGTGGTTCTCACCCACTTCTCCTCGCTGTCGAGCTGCACGCGGTGGAGCTTCGGCGGCACGCTGCCGGCCAGCTGGGCGCATCTAACGCACCTTCGCGTGCTTCAGGTGGACCCCGGATCCTTCAGCGGCACGCTGCCCCCGGAGTGGGGCCAGATGCGTGGGCTGCAGCGTGTGACGCTTACAGGCGAGTGCCGCTGGGATGGACGGGGCGTGCTGACGGGCACGCTGCCAGCGGCGTGGGCCTCTATGACATCTCTGCGCGCGCTAACTCTGCGGCGGCACCAGCTGAGCGGCACGCTGCCTGTGCAATGGACCTCACTGCACAAGTTGCAGATGCTGTCGCTGAGCTCCAACAACCTGAGCGGCACCCTGCCCGCCGCGTGGGCGCAAATGCGGTCCATCGAGTCCATCAGCATCGAAGACAACGCGTTCGCCGGGAGCCTGTCGCCGGAGTGGTGGGCCGGTCACTTCTACACTCTGGTGGACGCTGCGCGCGTCACGACCCAGCCCACGCAGATGCCGCAAGCGAAGACGACACAGCTTTTTGTGCTGCAGTGGGCTGCGTGTGCGTGTCTCTTCGCCGTGGCGCTAGTGTTGGAGGCGCATTGGGTGGAGTCGGCAGCTCCCGATGTGCTTGTCATCGACGCCGAGGACGTTTTCGGAGTGGACTGGGAAACGGAGGTGTACTTGTGCGACAGCTCAAGCGAGGCAAGCGAGTTCGACGCGCTGTGTACTGAGGCGCAAACATTCGTGACAGTTGACGACGCCGCTTTCCGAGCTGAGGCGTAAAGTACTTGTCCTCTGTAGTGTTCTTTCATGCTGTTGGGATGCAACGTAGCGGTGTCACAGCGAACGAGGGCGGCTGCGATGATAAGCGCCTTCCACGTCTGTGTCGTGCTTATGCTTCCAGTCCATCTCACGCGACGGTCACGCACATACACCGCTTCAAATGCGGTTTTCCTTCTTACTGTTTTCTTGCTCCTCCTTATATTTTGCGAATGAGAGGCAGAGGGGGAGGTGGGGATGAAACGGCCAAAAATTGGCACGGCATCTACCGTAAAGTGCTGGAGTCGACCGGCTTGCCGCAAGCGGCGGTGACTTCACCCCCTCCACTCACCGGCGCACGCGCAGACTTGTGTAAACCGTCCCACGTGCCGCACTGTTCTGGACCTTTTCCGATTATCATTGAGTAAACGCACTCGCTCCCTCCTTTTGTTTCAGCGTTCTTGTCCGAATCAGACGGCGCTGCCACCGCCTATGCACACACAGACGCGCAAAAGAGTGTTTCATACGCGTGGTGTGGCCATGGTATGCGGTAAAAAAAAAAACCTGTTGTCGTCTTCCTCACACAGTTCTCAAGTGCGTCTCTCCGTCTATGTTTTACTTTTTTGCATTGTACTTGCTCCATCCGACGGTCTTGTGTGGGCGCTGCCCGACTAATACCTGAATGGGGTTACTCGGAGCCCTACGCCAGCAACCTGTCGCTCTCCTTCTTCTTGCTTCTTCACGGCGTCTCCCATGAGACGCAGTCGACACGCGCGTGTTTGTGCGTGCGCTCCTCATCGATTGAGCAGCAACCCTCTGTCGTGTGTATTCACGACAGGTTTCGGGTATAATTCAGTGTGCTTTTGCTTTCACACACTGCGTCCTCTGGTACTTTTAATCTGAAGCACATGCACAAGCAGTTGAGCAGTGCTGTGGTCCATCCAAGTTGCCGTGGCGTACTCACGTCTGCACCGCGGGCGCGCGCTCGATTCACTGCCTTCGCTTTGGGCTCGTCTGTCCGCCTCGCGCGCGGTGCTTGAACGGACGAGGGGAAGTAGAGCGTGGCGGCTCTCATGCACACTGGGATAAAGAGACCACAATCGCCCACACCCCGTGCGCACCCCACGAACGCTTCAAAGGCACACGCAAGCTCAACTGCNCGATGACAGCGGCGTCGCCTTGCTGCACGTGATGAAACGGGACGCCGTGCTGCGGCTCACGCTGCGCATCTCAGGCGCCTTTCACAAATGACGCATGCTGCACCCACCCCGACTTCTGCGACACGCTACTCTGTCGCTCTTTCCCTGTCCATCTCCCATGACCGCCTTCGCTGCAACTGCTCTGCACCGCCGCCACCGCAACGCGTCTTTCCGCACGCTACCCTTCCCCGACCCACTCCAGACACTACCTCCCCAGCACGGCGTGCGTTCATTCCACCTGCGTGAGGCATCGCATCGGCTTCTTCCTCACCCACGGCTTCATTCTAGCCTCTCCTGTCCTCGCTGTGCGTGTGTGTACTTGTTTCTTCCCTCGCACCCTCCTTTCAACCGCGGGGTGGCTGTCGCGCGTCGCCCAGTGCAGTCGTCACACCGCTTTCCAGCGCAGCTGCCTCTGGTCGCGTGCGTCCTTTGTTTCCACTTTCTCACTCTTCTCTCCTTCATCTTGTGCCCTTCCACTGCATCGTTACGATGTTGAAGGCAGCGTCGCGGGTTCTGTTCCACGCGAGGGCCGCTGGACTCTTCCGCTCTCGCTCGGTGCGCCTCGTGTGCCTTCTCGCTCTGGCTGTCGTCGTGCTCTTAGCGCTGTTGAAGGCCCTCCCACCACTGTGCCGCCACCACGGATACCAGAATGACATCGTGTTTGATATTCCGTACCGCTCCAAGGCTTCCGTGTACCACCAGAAGGCCCGGTACGTGACCGCGCTGCCCCGCGGCAACCTCGGCCTCGACAAGAAGGCACCCAAGGAAGCCGCCGCCATCCCGCCGCCATCGCAGCAGCAGTGGGCCCCACGCGGCGCGCACACCCGGGCACAGAGACAGGAGGCGCTGGAGGCGGAGATCGATGAGTACCTCATCGCGCACGGCATCCACCGCGAGCGGCGCACCCGCGTGCGCTTCCATGTTGTGTCCAACTTCTTCGACTGGCGGCTGTGCGCCACAATCGGGGCCGCCGCGGTGGGTGGCATGAGCTTCACGGTGTCAGGCTTCGACGAGCCCCACTCGAGCATCGGCCGCTTCACCAAGTACGTCGAGTTTGCTGACCGCGAGGGCCTCGATGACGACGACATCATCGTTACGATGGACAGTGACCTCCTCTGGAGCGGCGCGGACTTCGTGCCCTTCCTCAGCAAGTTCGCCCGCTTCTCGCCCGAGACGGAGGCCGACCTCGACGTGGCGGCGGTCCGCGCGTGGGAGGACTACGGCGAGAAGAAGGCGCCACTGTTCATGGAGGAGCTGCAGGCGCAGGCAGAGGCCACCGGTGGCGGCACAAACGTGAAGAGGCCGGCCATGCAGATGGCACCGGTCATGACTCACGGTGAGCAGGTGTGCTGGTGGGGGCAGCGATCAAATGGGTTCGTGGACTGCGGTTTCGCCTTGGCGGTGATGGATCACCTCGTCGAGGTGGCCCGCAACCACGTCTCGAGCTACAACATGAACATGAAGAAAGGATTTGTCGGGGCAACCGGCGATGGACTGTGTGCGGAGGTGAGCAAGTTGTTCCCGGGTGCCAGTCGCTGGATGGCGGACGACATGCTGCGCCAGCCCAACGCCTCGTCGCCGTACACGACGAAGGCGCCGCGCGACCCCAACGACCCCCTCTTCTACCGCCCGGCGGTCGTCAGCAGGTCCAACCCGACGACGTTTGTGAACACCGGCCTGCAGGTGTCGCGAGTGTGGGCGCTGCGGCGACTTGTTGAGGCGATGACCGTCTTCGGATCGAGAGAGAAGCCCGTGCCGGAGCAACGCTACCTAAAGGATACCGAGTGGAAGTGCGACCAGGGAACGGTGGGGGAGATGTACACCCGGTCACGGCTCTTCGAGGTGGAGCACAACTTGTTGACGGGGCCGCCACCCTCAGCACGGACGCCACGGGTGCAATACGACCCGCGCTTCGGGCCCCCGGGGCTCATCGGGGTAGATCGCCGCACGGAGATGGCGGTGCTCGGTAGCGCGTTGAGGAACCTCCTACAGCTGTACCACCACAGCGCCTACCTGGACCGGCACTTCCCTACCCGTGACTGGTCGGGTGTCAACATCACCGAGGTCCACCTGGGCAGCAGCGACCCAAAGGAGGAGCGTCTCGGTGCCCTCTCCAAGACACGCAGCGGCGCCCTCGTCACGCCGCCGCTGGTGTGGCGGTCTGCGTCGGTGGAGGATGAGACGAGGGGCTACGTGAATACTGCTGAGAGCGACCCCGACATCGTCCGTCCTGTGTTCATCCACTACGCGGGACCAGGCAAGGGCCGCGTGTTTCGCAAGCAGCGCCACCTGTTCTCCTGGCTGGTCGCCGCGCGCCATGACAGGCGGGCCAGGCAGGCGTTCGACAAGGTGCTGCGCGAGGAGCTCGTGGAACTGTGGTACAAGAAGGAGCGTGTCTACGTCGACTACTTGCGCATGTGCAAGGATCCGACGGGGCTGCAGCTGTAGTGAGAGGCGGAAGCCACGGTGGTGGACGGCATCGAGCATGTGCAGTACGAGTCCAGCCATTCGTCGCGCACGAATTCCCACGGCTCTTGCCTGCTGGAGGAGTGCGCCATCGCCTCGATGTGTTCTCTCGCTGAATCAACGCTGGCTGTCCCACCGTCGCCGAGTTG
>JASAOO010003159.1:0-26085 GCA_030849075.1 Zelonia costaricensis | reverse complement strand
GCGGCGTCTGTGGAGGGGGTGGAGGGCGACGGGGCGGCGTGTGCGTCGGGCGGACCGCAGGAGGCCGCGGCGGCGGTTGGGCTGTTTCTGCAGGTGCGCCGGACCGGCCTCAGCTCGTTGGGCTACGGCACCACCCTGCGGAACGCCGCGGGGCTGCTGCCCACTCGCTTCGGCGCCGAGGATGGCGCGCTGCAGCAGAGCACGCCGCCGCGGTCGCCGAGCCCGCCGCCCTCGCCGTCCCAGCCGCAGCGCTGGGGAAAGCAGTATGACGACAGCTCGCCGGCGCGGGCTCGGGCCGGGGGGCGTGGCCGCGGCGCGGGCGAGGAGATGTGGCCGCCTGTCGGCCACCGCAGTGAGGGCTCGTGGCGCGGCGCCGGCAGTCGAGGCAGTGGTGGCCGTGGCCGCGGTGCCCGGCGTGCCGCAGAGCCGCGGAGTGAGTACGACGTGGACGACGAGTGGGACAGCCCGTCGTACAGTGGGGGCGCGAGGGGTGGAGCTGGCGCGGGTGCGCCGGCCCCCCAGGGGCGGGAAGATTGCTACTACGATCCCAACTACCAGCCCCCGAGCCTGCACGCGACACCCGGCGGCGGCGCTGGCCGTGGTCGGCGGCGTGGCTGGTGAGGGTGATGGCGTGGGTGGTGTTCACGTGTTCCTCCACGGCCTTTTCTGACGAGGCGGGCCGCGCGTGGCGTTCCCGCGCTTTCCGCGTCGCTTCTGCTCGGTGGTGCCTCTGTGCACGCCGGTGTTATCGTCGCGGCCGCTTAGTCTAGTGGTATGATTCCCGCTTCGGGTGCGGGAGGTCAGGGGTTCAATTCCCCTAGCGGCCCTTTTTTTTTGTGTGCGCCGGCCCACCGGGCGGTTTCGAAGCCGCGCGATGCTTGGCAACCCCCCCCCCCCTAAATCGCAGAAAAAGACGGAGAGAGCTCAAACAACAAAAGGAACATATACATACATTCGTCTGTATCCTGAACCCTACATATATATATATGTGTGTGTGTGGTTCCACAGATGTATATGTATGTAGATAAAGGCATATGTACCGCGACGCACGCACGCCTCCCTTTTTCTGCCTCCAGTGTGCGGGCATCGCAGATGCAGCCACTGCGACGGCTGCCACCCCCCTCCCAGCCTCCTTTCCGTCGAACAGGTTACCGCACGCGCACGTGCGCGGCTGCCGCATCTCGTGCCACAATGCGGAACGCAGCCCTCCACCACCTCTCCCTCTAGCATTCCCCCCCCCCCCCTTCATCCTGCAACGCAGCAGTGAGCAGCTGGAATAACCAAGCGAAGTGCGCCGTCAGCACGCACGTACACAGTCGCCTTCGACAAGCTGCCTGATCACTGGTGCGTGGCGGTGTCTTCTTGTTGTTGTTTGTATGTTTTTTTTTTTTAAGGAGGCGACGACTCCTCCCCCTTCCCCTTCCCCCGCAACCCGGCTCTTCCCCGACACACACACACACACACAAACGCAAACGCAACTCACGCGAGCTCGATCTTAACTCAGGGGTGCACGTTCAGCCGTCCTTTTTCTTCTGCCGACTCGCCTGCCATGGCGCTGGTGGAGCCGCTGATTGGGCATCTCCTGTCCAAGTACACGGAGACTGTGCTGGAGGGGCTGTCGAAGATACGGCACGCCGTGCAAGCCGGGGGTGACGAGGGCGATGCGCTGGCTGTCGCCGTCGCCCAGCACGAGGAGGCCCTGCACGCGCTCCGGGCTACCCTGCAGCGGCACGAGTACTTCGCGCCAACCCTGCAGACACTGACAGCGGTGCTGTCGCAGCTGTCGGAGCGCGGCAGCCGCGTCGCGCTCGTGCGCGACCTCCTGCGCGGCGAGTGCGCGGCCTTGTTCCGCAAGACGCTCGCCACGCTGTCGGACGCCACCCTCGCCCACGTCACGGCCGCGCTGCAGTTTCTGACCGTCGCCGTAAAGGATGCGCCGCTGCTTGTGCTGGCGCGGCTGCGCAGCCCTGCAGACGCACAGAACGCGCCGACCAGCGTCACTGCCTCGGCAGCGGCCTTCATGAGCCCCGTCGCCTCTGGGGCCGCCCAGCGCCGCGCCGACGTGCCGCTCCACCTCGCGGCCTTCCGCCTTCAGCTGACGTACAACCAGCGCCGCCTGCGCCTTGTCCGGCTCGACTTCCTGGTCCAGCTCATCACGTCGCCGATGCACAACGCGGTGGTCGACACCATGTGCAGCCACGGCACGCTGACACACCTTCTCGAGGACGCCGCGGAGCTGCTGCGCGAGGGCACCAGCGCAGGCGTGCCGTGCGCCCTCAGTGCGCTGCGCGTGGTGCGCGAGCTGTTCGTGGAGAGTCGCCACATCACGGCGGAGCAGAAGCGCCGCGTCCTGCTGGCGCAGCGCAACGTCTTCCGGCTCCTCGTGCGGGCGTTGGAGTTCGAGCCCGTGGCCGACAACGCCGCCGCCATCCTGTACGCCGTGGTGGACGAGACGATCGAGTCGCCGGCCGACTACGCCAGCACGCGGGTCGAGTCGCTGGAGGACCAAGGCATGCCCAACTACCTGCTCTTCTTCTTGCTGCGCCAGCTGCGGCCCAAGGCGAGCGAACGGATGGCGCAACTCGTGCTGCACATCCTGCAGCGCGCGCCCGACCTCATCCGGCCGTACTTCATCCGCGTGTCGGGGCACCTGGCCGAGGAGGGCAGCTCGCACGGCGTGGCGCCCTCGACGGCACGGGTGGCAGTGCTCAACCTCATGACGCGTGCGTTCCTGCTGCCGATGCCATACCACCTCACAGCACAGCAGGTGCGGCTGGAGCCGGTCGTCGCGAAGACCGCCACCTTCTACACGATGTGCCCGCGTGACGTCGTGGACGAGATCAGCCCGATGTGGGTGGCCGAGTACGTGCACCGCCTCATCAACGGCTCCACCAACCTCCTCCTCCTCGCGCTGGCCATGCAGCTCACCCAGGCCGCCCTCGCACGCGCCAAGCGCGTCCTGCCACTCGTGCTCGCCGCGCAGAGCGCCGCGCAGCACCGTGGCGCGGCGGCAGCGGCACGCGTGCAGGCCGCCAGCGGCGACCACCACGGCCTCACCGGGGCCGACCTCGATGTCCTGCGCGGCACGGACGATGCGGAGGCCGAGGTGTGGGACACGTACAACGCGCAGGTGCGCCACTACCTTCAGTCGGCGCTGCCGAGCCGCGAGGAGTTCTGGCACCGCATGACGCAGCAACTTCACCGCACCCTCACCGCGGCGGCGACAGCGGCATCGGCGTCGGCAGGCCCCACCTCGAGCGGGGCGGACGCAAATCTGGCCAAGACGCAGCTGGTGGTGCAGCGCATGTTGCTGCTCATGAAAGACTACGTGGACGTCTTCGACATCCGCGCGCCGTGGCTGAGTGCCGTGCCGGCCTTCCTGCCCGACCTCACTCGCAGCGCCGGCGGCGTCGTGAGCGAGGCGAAGTCGTCGGTGGCGAAGCGCGGCAACCGCGATGCTGCACGTGCGGCCGTGCACCCAGTGACGGCGGCGCTACAGCAGCACAACGATGTCCTCAGGCCGTGGACTGCCGCCAGCGTCGCGCTGCTGTGCGAGCTGCTCGTCGCGAGTCAGCAGCGCCGCGTGCCCATGATGAAGCTGCACCACATCAACATGTCCCAGGCGGTGGGGGTCGGGGAGTGGCCGTTGCTGCTGAGCGTGCTGCTCTGGGTGACGCACCACGCACCGCGCGATGGTGGCCGCGCCGTCACGCAAGTGGAGGCGCGTGCAATGGGCTGGGCGGCGCAGCTCGTGCTGTGGACGGTGCACAGCGTCACCATCCAATCGGCGTGTACCGTCGCGGAGGCGCACCTGTGGCTCACCGCGCTGACACCCAACACGGTCCCCGTCTTCCTGCACGTTCTGAACCACCTGCTGATGCGCAGTCTCTCGAAGGCGGCAGACCGTGTCACGGACGAGCTGCGCGATGCCACGCACGGGGTGCTGGTCGCCGCAGCGCGGCACTTCATCGAGCGCACCAAGGAGAAGCAGAGGCAAAGGGTAGGCGGCGCCGAGTCGTCACAGCCGCTCGCCCAGGCCGCCCCCGAACACGCTGCCGCCGCGGCCAACCTCTGGGGCACGCACTTGCACGCCTCTCTCGCCGAGTTCGAAGACGTCGTGGCCCGCGTGGTGGCGCGGTGGGGCACGCGAGCGCAGCTCCTCGCGCAGGCGGCCGCCGCCGTTGCCGCAGGGCCGGCCGACGGACTCCCACCGGTGACGCGCCAGCAGTGCATCGAGGTGCTCGTGCTCGCCGATCGACAGCGCGGCCTCGCCAAGACGGCGTCCGCGTCCTCGTCGCCGTCATCCTCGTCATCGCTCTGGTCCACCGCGTCGTCGTCGTCGCTGCGTCACGGGTCGACGTCGCAGGCGTTGCAGCTGCGCGCCTTTGCCCTGACCCTGCACAGCCCGGTGCTGCCGCTGCCCGGTGAGGAGGCGGAGATGGCACTGCTCGAGCAGCTCAGTAGCACCGCGGCCGGATGCGGCGACACCGATGCGCTAGGTGCGGCGGCGCAGCAGCAGCCATATCTGTCTGCCCGCCTCGTTGCGGACGTGTGTGCCACACTGGGTCTTGCCCCACCCGGTGGAGTGGCCAAGCACCCACCCGGCACAGCTGCGAAGATGTGGTTCACCATGAACTCGGTGTGCTGGCACGTGGCGGGCATGCTTGCAGGTGCGCACGCAGAGCTCCACGCAGCCCACCAGCTCGCGCGCCGTGTGATGGAGTCGCTGCTCTTGTTGGACAGCGGGGTTGCCGTGCAGGCTCACCTGCAGGCCAGCGCCGACCGCGAGGGTGCAAGCACCGGCCTGCTAGTGCTGCTCCTCGCCTGCCTGCGTGCCTTGCTGCGGGCACACGCGGAGGTGACGCCGTGTGAGCCGCCGTCCCCCCACGCGAGCGCGGCGCTGGGCCGCGTGTGCA
This sequence comes from Zelonia costaricensis, assembly GCA_030849075.1. Classification (NCBI taxonomy): domain Eukaryota; phylum Euglenozoa; class Kinetoplastea; order Trypanosomatida; family Trypanosomatidae; genus Zelonia; species Zelonia costaricensis. The sequence continues at coordinate 21,169 of JASAOO010003159.1, read as the reverse complement.
TGAGCGTGTACACGGGCTCCCTCGCCGTGCAGGACCGTCTGCTGTACGCCATCTGCCTCACCCTGCACTATCTCACCAGCACGACCCCCGCAACAGCACCCGAGCAGCCGCACGAAGACGTCGGCCGCCACGACGATGACAACGAAGAGACAGCCGCCGCCGCTGTGGAAGATGCCGCACCTGGCGCCAAGCCGCGAGCTGGACGTGGCCGTACCGCCGCACGCACGTCTGCGCCGCCGTCCCGCTACCACGGAGCCGAGGTCCCCGCGGCGGTGGTGCAGCACCGCTTCCTGCTGATGGGCCACACCGCGAGCGCCGCACGCACCCCGGAGCTCGACATGCTCGCCTGGCACCTAGACACCCTCACCGAGGACGACATCACACGCATGGCCCTCCACGCCTCCTCGCGCCTGCACAACGCCGTCTCCGTCGCCGGCAGCGACAGCGGCGACGCGGCGGAGGAGCTGCTCGCTGCCGTGTTCCCGGAGCTGCACACGGCGGCGGACGCGGATGTGGCGGACCTCGAGCGTCTCGCCCTGGCCGACGTCCTCGACCCGCGCTACATGGTGCCGCTGGTGCACCGCGTGGTGGCGCTGCCGCCCCCCCTCCTCTCCCACCTGCCGACCGGCCGCGCCATCCCGCTGCTGCTGAAGGCGCTGACCTCCGTGGATGCGGCACTGCGGGCGGCGGCGGCGACGGCGCTAAGCATCATGTACATCCCGAAGGGGGCCCTGCGCGTGGTCGTGAGCGTGGCGCGGCTCAAGCTCGTGCAGCTGCAGTCCTCCAGCGCCGGTGAGGGGCGGCACCGCCCGCACTTGCACACGTCGCCACGGCGTGCCTCGTCGGCGCGGGTCGCCGCTCTTGTCGTCCCCCGCCTGCCCACGCCGCTGGCCATCACGCTCATCGCATCCATCCGCCCGCTGGGCCGCTACGACGACGTCCTGCACCACCACCTCACGCACTTCCTGCTGCACACCGAGGCGGCTCTTGTCACCCCGCTGCCGTTCGCGAAGTGGGCCACCGCGCCACCGCTCGCCGCGCTGAGCGTGCCACTAATGCTGGAGCGGCAGGAGGCCTTGCAGCAGCACGGCGGCAAGAAGCTTGGCGGTGTTGGCGGAGGTGCAAGCGGCGGTGGCGGCGTCACACAGGCGTCCGCCGCGGACGTTGCGCGGGAGCTGCGCAAGGGCGTTCCCCCACAGCTCGCCTTCCTCCTGAAGCTGCTTCGCCACGGCTGCGAGGTGCCGGAGGATGGAGCGGCTGTGCTGGAGTCGAGTGGGCTGGAGGGGCTGATGCTGCTGTGCGACATGCTCGCCGCCTCCGACACGCAGCGCGCGGCGCTGGTGCGCTGCCTCGTCGTCCTGTGCTCGCAGTCGGCCGCCCTGACGCGGCTCCTGGCGCGCAGCGGGCACGTGCTGGTGTGGGCTGTTGCGTTTGTGTGGGCGCTCTGTCGCGAGCACGGCACCGCGTCGGCGTACCCGTACAGCGGGCAGACCTTCACGACGGCGCTGGAGCTGCTGCGCGCCGTCGTGCGCGCCACCGCGCCGGAGATGAGTGAGGCGGCAGCGGAGCAGCTGCAGGAGAGCCTGCGCCAGCTGCGTGCCTGGGTGGTCGCCGCGCACGTGACGGCCCGCGACGTGCTGGATGTGCTGGACGAGATGACACTGCAGTGCCGCCGCGCCGCCCGTGCAGCGGCCTCGGCCGCCACCGCGGGTGCGGAATTGCATGCGCCGGCCAAGGCGCAGGAGCTGCCCGTGGCGCCGCCCGCAGCGGCGAAGAAGCGCGGCCGCAATGGCGAGGGCACGCGTGCAGAGACGAAACGCAGCCGCGTGGAAGGCACCGCGTGACACGCGGAGGCATGCGCGTGGGGCCCGCCGCGCCACGGCAGCAAGCCACACGCCGCACCGTGCATGCTGCTCGGTGTTTNTGGCTGGATGTGTGTTGACGTTGGTCGTCCTTCGTTTTCTGTGCTTCAAGCCACCACCGATAAGGGCACCTCCGACATGCCCCCCCCCCCCTCCCCTCCCCTCCCCCCATCACCACCTCCTCCTCCTTTCTCACTTCATCTCCCTCTCGCGCTTAACGGGGAGCTTTCCTTCTAACGAGTAACGACCGCGGTCATGGTGTGCAGGCAACGCTGGGCATGTTTGTGTGTGTATGTGATTATGTGTGTAGGTGTCGGTGCAGGTGCAGGTGTGGCACCTAGGAAAGAAGGGGAAGCTGGGAGCGGGCGGACGCCAACGCCACAGCCCGGGTGCCTGAACGGCGCAGTCCCCCCCCCCCAATCCTCCTCACTCTTCCCTCCACGTTGTGTGGCTCCCTACGCCCTTCTCCTTGTCGCCCTCTTCACGCGTACGCGAAAAGACTGGCAGAGGCCTCGACTGGCACTTCAATGACGCGCCGCACAACGCCGTGGCGTTGTCTCCATCCCCCTTCAACGCAGCGATGCTGCTGTGTGGGTGTTGCGCGGCGGCGAGGCATATCGCCACGGTGGCAGGGAGGCGCACAGACACGGCAAGTGCGGCACTGCCCCCGCGTCGCTGACTGCCCAAGTGCAGTGGATGAGTCACTGCCCTCCTCCCTCCCCTCCTGCTCGCATGCAGTGCGCTGCAGTCTGTTTGGCTGTGCGGAGCGTCTCTTGGGCACCTTCCACTTCATCCTCCTCACGCATCCTCATCGACTCGTTTGTTGGCTTTCTTTGCTTCTTTCCGGTGTGTGTGGTTGGGGGGGACAGCAGAGGAGCGCCGCCGCAACGCGGCCTCACTTGTTCGTCTCGCTTCGCGCGTGCAGACCGGAGCTTTGCGAGGAAGGGGGGCCGAGCACCTCGAGCGCTGTGCTACAGCGAGAGTCCGCTGCCTTCTCGCCGCTCTTCCTTCCTTTCTCGTCCTTGTTGTGGTTGTTGTTTGGCGTCGCATCGAACAAGGGGGTGAGTCCTGGAAACGCGTGCCGACACACTCGGGCCTTAGTGTGAGCATTGCAGCTTCCACCCTAACACACACACACACACACTAATCCACAGCGCCATCGCACATTTTGTGTCGCGCATTGCCGCAGATCCAGTAGCCTCCTTCGACGCTGGTGACACCCACCGGATACACACGCGCACACACACACACACTATTGATTATCATAGAGCTACACACCGCCTCCGCAGCCCCTCACCTCTCGTCTCCTCCTCCGCCCCCCCCCCTCTCGCCCCCCGCACCACAGCATACACACGCACACATGGTACGCTGACACGACGGCGCGCCTCAGCTTCTTCCTTTGCCCTTCCTCTTTGTTTTCCCTTCTCCTTGCTCGCCTCCCGCTCCGCAGCGGGCTTGCCGAGGGTGCGCGGCAACATGAACTGCCTCTGCGACCTCCCCGCCCGCTACCTCATCAGCCGCGATGGCAAGCCCTGCTTCACCTGCGCCAGCGGCCGATGCCGCCTCTTCGCCTTCGCGCCCGTGCAGTGCGACGGCTACACCCGCGTCACGCTCGGCGCCCCTGGTGGCCCGCCGGCTGACGCCGGTGTGGTGCTCCGCTTCGAGGCGCTCCTGCACCCGACGAACAAGGACGAGGCGTGCTTCATGATCCGCGTGCAGGGCGACCCCGCGCGGTGGGCGTCGCTGCGGCTGTCGGTGCTGCAGGACCCGCAGTACGAAGGCATGTGGTACACCATCGCGAAGGCCTTCCTCTACCCGATGGCGCAGTACGCGCCGCTGCTCGCCGCTCTCAAGGCACGGCCGCAGCCCTTCACCGCTGTCGAGGAGATCCCGAGCTTCTACACGCGGTGTGTGGAGCGCATGCGGCAGCTCCCGCGGCAGTACGCCGAGGAGGTCGCGGCGGGTCGGGCCCAGCTGCCGGACCCCGGCGACTGCGTCTTCCGCCGCCTGAAGCCCTTCCAGAAGGACGGCGTGCGCTTCGTGCTCGCCCACCACGGCCGAGCCATGATCGCGGACGACATGGGCCTCGGCAAGACGGTGCAGGCCATCGCCGTGGCCCACCACTACCGCGACGAGTGGCCGGTGCTGGTGGTGTGCCCGATGTCACTCGTCGAGAACTGGGCCAAGGAGTTCAACAAGTTCTGCGGCATCCCGTTCGCCCGCATCGCGATTCTGCAGGGCGCCAAGGCGACCGCGACGAGCCTGCAAGATGTCATCATCGTCTCGTACAGCTCCCTCAAGTGCGTCGAGCAGGCCCGCTTCAACGTTGTTATTCTGGACGAGTCGCACTACATCAAGGCCGGCGCCGCCAAGCGAGCACAGCAGTCGCTGAAGCTCTGCCGCGAGAGCCGCCGCGCCCTCCTGCTCTCCGGCACCCCTGCCATGTCGCGACCCATCGAGCTCTACGCCCAGCTGCAGGCCATCCAGCCCAGCATTGTGCCCAGCAAGACGCAGTTCGGCGCGCGGTACTGCAACGCCTATGTGAGCCGCTTCGGCATCGACCTCACGGGGCACTCGCACGCCGATGAGCTGCACAGCCTTCTCCAGCACTACCTCATCCGCCGCACGAAGCGCGAGCTCGGCAGCGAGCTTCCGTCCAAGTCCCGCCAGCTCCTGTACGTGTTCATCACGGACAAGGAGAAGAAGGCGCTGGAGAAGCAGATCATTGCATTGCGGCGGAGCCTGACCTCCGTCACGGCGTCGGCCGCGTCGCCGTCGGCATGCGCGGGTAGCGCGGCCCTCTTCGACGCCATGGGGAGTGGGGGAGACTGGTCCGCGCGGGCGCCCAACGCCTTCGAGATGAAGATGGCCACTGCCCGTGCGAAGATCCCGGCCGTGCAGGACTACGTGAGCAGCGTCGTGGAGCAGCACCTCGACTCCGGCGAGAAGGTCATCCTCTTTGCCCACCACCAGTGCATGATGGAAGCCCTCCGCAGCGCCGTCGAGGCGGTGCGGCCGCGGCAGCCCATCGACTACATCTACATCTCCGGCGACACCCCACCCGCTCAGCGCGAGCCCGCCGCCGAGCACTTCCGCACGGAGCCGACGTGCACCGTGGCGATCTTGTCCATGCAGTCGAGCGGCACCGGGCACAACTTCACGTGCGCGTCAACTGTCGTCTTCACGGAGCTGGACTGGAACCCGAGCACGCATCTGCAGTGCGAGGACCGGGTGCACCGCATTGGGCAGGCGCAGGCGTGCCACATCAAGTACCTCCTCGCCGAGGGCACATCAGACAGCGTCATTTGGCCGCTGCTGCAGGCGAAGCTGAGCGTGACGACGGCGATGTTCGAGACGTCCAGCGCGGCGGGCGCCGAGGTGCACCTGCACGACGGTGCTGACAAGCAGAACGTGGTGCGGCGCGATGTGGTGGTGGCAACAGCCTCGTCGTCCACGCCGTCGGGCTCGCAGCAGAGCACGCTGGACCGCTTTGTCCAGCCGCACCCCTCGCCCAGCGCCTCCAACGCAGGCGCGGCGGCCGTCGTGGAGGGGGAGGAGGCGGAGGAGGAGGAGGGGGAAGTGATGGACGGCGTGGTGGTCTCGCTGCGGCCCTCCCCGCGTGCCACAGTAGCCTCCCCGTCGCCTCCTGTCTTGGGCTCCGCCGATCGCGAAGGGCCGCCGCTCCTGCTCACCCCGACGGCGGCGGCGACGACGCCCACCGCCACGCCGACGGCCCTGTCGCAGCACACGCCGCGCGCTGGGCTGAGCCTCCTCGGCAGCCCCCTCTCCGCCCCCCGCGGGGGTGCCGGCGGCACCCCCGCGATGAGCACCGCTAACAGCGGTGCGCCACCCAAGGTGCCGCTCACCACCAGCCGCAGCCCCGTCACACCACCGCCGGTCGTCCCCTTCTCGGAGATGGGCGACGCGTTTGCGGCGCCGCTGACGGGAAGCCCCGTGACGGCAGCGGCCGCACCTCGCCGCCCCCGTCCGTCTACAGGCGGGGGCGGTGGTGGCTCCGTGACCGCCACGGAGCATGTGGCTGCTGGCGGCATCGCACCCCCCGCTACGCAGCAGCCGGCCACCTCCGTGCTGGACATGCTGCGCCAGACCGGCGCCGCACGCAGCGCACACCCCACGCCCGCCGTGACGGTGGTGGACCTCACAGACGGGGGCGCGAACCCACCAGCACCAACCACGTCACGGGCACCTCCGCCGTCGGCGACGCTCGTCACAGCATCAGCGCCTGCACCGGCAGCCCCGCGTCGCACCGTCTTCACGTTTAGCAAGACGAGTGGTGCGGCGGCGCCGACGCCCGCAGCGACCGTCACCCCTTTGGCTGACGTGGCCGGTCCACCTCCACCTCCCACCGCGGTGCCTGTCGTGCAACCGGCCGCAGCGCCCACCCCTCCCGCCATCACACCGCCACCGTTGCCGGCGCGTGACAGCATTCACGGCAGCAGCGGCAGTAGCGGTACCGCCGCCGTGCACGTGCCATTGCGACCTAACCTGCACCTGAAGCGGCCACGCGGCGAGGCGGAGCGCGGCCCCGCTCGTGTGGGCATCATCAGCGGCGGTGGTGGTGCGTGGGTGGCCCCTTGCGACGCAGCAGCACCGGCAGTGCCGGGGGTGACGAGCGTGCATGCGAAGGCGCCGCCGACGCCAGCGTCGACCGCCCTGTCACGCGCACCTTCAGCGATGCCGCTGCCGGAGATGCCCGTCATGGTGCACCCGGCGATGTTGGCTGCGTCGGCCGCGGCGTCACCGGCGGTCTCGGGGCCGCGTCGGACACTGTTTCGCCTCGTGAGCGGCAACAACGCCGGCGCGTCGCCCTCCGCCGCACCAGGCAAGCCGGCGTGAGTAGGTGCCGCGTCGCTCGTTGTGTTTCTACTTTGCCTTGTCGCTGTCTGTCTCTCTCTGCCTGACCGCGGTTGTGCTCTGGATGCGCATGAGCAACGCGGCATCACCGCGCGAAACGAAGGAACTCAGTCGACGTTGAGTCAACGCCGTGTATGTGAGGCCTCCCGCTCCCTGACAAGCTCTCCGGCACGTCTCCCTCTAGCTCCCTCTATCACCGCTACCCCACTCACTCTCCGTCTCACCTCCCGCCCCCCCCCCACCACTCCTCACCCACTCGGGCACACACGCACACGTCGGCGCGCCTCCGCACACAAGCTTTACCCACCCTCACGCTCTCGCTCTCTCCGTCGACTCGACGCACGGTGGCATGGACGTGGCGCACAGCCGCTCGCTCGGCTTCGCGGGCAAGGAGATCCTCTTCCGCAAGGTGGAGTTCGAGCGGTACCGCAAGCCCCACGTCGTCGAGTACCCCCGCAGCGCCATCGTCCTCAACCCGCAACACACCCAGCAGCTCCGCGATGCCATGAGCACGTCGCGCCCCCACGGGGCAGGGGGCGGGGACGCCAGCAGTGAGGCGGGGGACAGCGAGAAGGAGGACGGGCATCAGCGCCGCGGCGACGGCGGCAGCGACGAAGATGACGACGACGACCCGCGCCGCATGGACCCCGCGACGCGGCTCTGCTCCGACGCGCAACTCCGCAGCAGCCTCCGCCTGCGCTGGCAGAGCATCACGCCGGTGGGATTGGGGCTTGTCAACCTCGGCAACACGTGCTTCGCGAACAGCGTCCTGCAGGCGCTGGCGCACACCCCGGCACTGGCCCAGTACTTCATGAGCACCTTCCGCTCCGCGGACAACCAGCTGGGCAGTCCGTTCGACTTCGCCTTTGCCCTGGCCGAGACGTTCCGCAAGATGCACCACGCGTCATCAGCGGCGCCGTCACCGTACCAACACGGTCGCGCGTCCGGCAGCGCCGGTGCGTACCGCCCGGGCCAGGTCATGGGCAGCCTGCGGCTGCTCTCGAAGCACTTCTCGATTGGTCGGCAGAGCGACGCCCACGAGTTCGCCGTGCAGCTGCTCTTTGCCTGCCAGAAGTCCATCCTGCACCGCCTCGTTGGGTCCAAGAAGGTGCAGCCGCGTGTGGCGCACACCACGGCGCTCTACCGCATCTGCGGCGGCTTCCTCCTCTCGCAGGTGACGTGGTCGCGCCACGACGAGATGCAGCAGCTCCTGCGCGCTGGCAAACAGCAGGCCGCCATAGACCTCAAGATGGAGGCGAAGCAGCTGGAGGGAAAGCGGGCACAGCAGCGGCACCGTGCGTCGCGGCACGGGCTGGACGCGCAGACGCTCTGCTCGAACACGTACGACCCCTTCACCATCCTGTCGGTGGAGCTGGCGGGGCACACGCTGCAGCACTGCCTCGACAAGTTCTGCGCCACCGAGGAGCTTGATGGCCGCTGCTACCTCTCGCCACGGGAGGTGGGTGTGCGGGCCAAGAAGAAGTTCAGCATCCACGTGCCGCCGCCCGTGCTCGCCATCCACGTGAAGCGGTTTGGGCCGACGGGCAACAAGATCAACAAGCACGTTCAGTTCCCGCTGGAGCTTGACATCACGCCCTACTGCACCCCCGCGCCGTCGCACGTGCACGCGAAAGACGCCGCACCCGCCAACCCCACCTCCTCCTCCTCCTCCCCCTGGTCCCCTGCCACCGCTACGGTGCAGAGGCGCGCTGAGTGCCAGTACGAGCTGAACGCCATCTGCGTGCACGAGGGCCGCTCCATCGACTACGGGCACTACTACACCATGGCCAAGGCGCCGAACGGCATGTGGTACGAGTTCAACGACAGCCACGTCAGCCGCCTGTCCGAGGATCAGCTGCAGCGCGCCCAGGTGTACATGCTCTTCTACTCACGCAAGCCCGCGCCACCGTCCCCCACACACGCCGCGGCGGCGACGGCGAGGAAGTCGGCAGCGGGGACCGCGGCGGACGGTCTGGCCACGCCGCGCAACGGACACGCGCACAGCCACGGCAACGGGCACGCCCTGCGCACGGCGGCTCTGCCATCTGCCGAGGCTGCGGCAGATGCGGTGGGCACTGAGCTGAGTGAGGCGGAGGTGCAGGCGCTGCTGGCCAAGGGTCGCGCTCAGCAACAGCAGCAGCAGCAGCCGCAGCAGGCATACGAGCAGGAAGGTCGCACGTCAGACGCGGGCGCTGAGGCGGCGGAGGCCAACGGGCACGCCACCAAGGCGGCAGAGCGCGGCCCGGAGCGGGCGCAGACACACAAGCGCATGCGTGAGTCGCTGCCGACCGACTCGGACGATGAGGCGGAGGGGGAGGATGAGGAGGGGAGTTACGACGGCGATGGGAGCTACGCGCGTCGCCTCCGGCCAACGCTGAACGGCCGCTCCACGCAGGAGCGCCGCGAGGCCCCCGAGGCCGGCGATCAACCACCCCCCACGACGGCGAAGGCCAGTCTGTATGGCGGCCTCATCAAGTCGATGAAGCGCGCGCCACGCGACGCCGCGAACGGCCACGAGAGCGCTGGAGACGCAACGCACCAGCAGCAAGGGTCGATTCCAGCGTTCCGCGTGGGTCGCAACGCGGTGCAGGCGCTGCACACGCGCAAGGCAATCAACACCCCAGAGACGGTGCGGCGGCCCACCACCGCGCCGAAGTTCCAGCAGCGCATTCGCGACCCGATGTGGGAGATGGAGATGGACCGCGGCAAGGTGAAGAAGGTCAAGTCGAAGGAGAAGGCACCGGACGTGTTCGAGGGCACCAACCCGTTCCAGGAGGTGTCGCGCGGCATGTTCGACGTGCGCGGCCGTCGCCGCCGCGAGTAGCCATCGACCCTCTTCCCCAGCCGCGCTTGCTGTCGTGGTACGTACGATTAAGTGCAACATGCGTGCTGCAGGCGAAAGCGCGAGGAGAGGGTGCAGCACGCAGATATAATCTACTTCGTTTCCAGCTCTAAGTACAGCACGGCAACATCGGACCGCGTTGCCGCTCGGGCACACCGACGGCCGACCGCGGGTGACTAATGCCGAGTGGAGCCAACCGCACCTTACAAGAGAAGACGGCATCGAGCGTTGACAAGTGGAGGGGGCCGCGGGGGGACGCGGGGGGGGCGGGGGACGCGCAGGGAAAGAGACGTGCGCCTCCTCGGGCAAGGCTGACGCACGTGTCCCCTCTTCATCCAGCGCCCCACGCCTAAACAGTCGCCCCCTCCCCCGCACCCACCCACCACCACGACCAACACCCCCCCCCCTGCCTCCCTCGCTTCCACCCTTCCGGCCTGGTGCAACAACCCGCGTGCGAATCATGAGGGACTGCTACTGCACCCGTCCACCTGTGGTAGCGCACGGTGCGGCTCCACTCTTCACCTCGTCAAAGTGCACTGTTGGGTGCGGCGGCCCATGCGTTTGCCTCCGCATCGCGCACACACTTCCCCACGCCTCTCCTCGTTCTCCCCTCCCCCCGAACACACACACACACACACCCACAGCCCCAGCACACGCATCCATCACTGCCGCCTCCGCAGACCGCGCCGCAACCGCAGCCGCCCCCACACGCTCCCTCCCCTCACTTCTTCGTCACCCCTCCTCCGTCTGCATTCCGTCGTAGCTCAGCAAAGATGATGCGCCGCGCTATCGCTCAGCCCGTGGCCCGCCGCGCGGCCGCCGCCTCCAGCGCGCTCGTCGTCGCGCCGCGCAAGGCCTCCACGGTGGCCATCTCCGTGCAGGGCCTGCACTACGTCGGCACCGGCCTCGCCGCCATCGCCCTCGCCGGCGTCGGCATGGGTATTGGTACGATCTTCGGCGCCCTCCTCATCGCCTGCGCCCGCCAGCCCAACCTCACCAAGATGCTCTTCAACTACGCCATTCTCGGCTTCGCCCTGACGGAGGCTATTGGCCTGTTCGCGCTGATGCTCGCCTTCCTGATGCTCTTCTCGTAGAGTGCCTCCCCCTGTGCGCGTCGCCGTGCGCTGTTAGCAGCCGTGACAGCAGCCCGTGCCTCGTTGTCCTCCTCTCCCTTTTTTTAAAGCTCGTGTGGGCGTCGCCGGCGGCGCGGTAGTGCGGTCGTGGGGGTGAGAAACGCGGCGGGGTCCGCTTGAGGGGCTGTCGCGGACCTTCACTTCCTTCTTCACAATCCCCCCCCTCCTCCCTCCCTCCACCCTCTCCACACGAGCCCTGCGCCACCCACACCGTCGTGGCGTCAAGGGGCCTTTCTTCTCAACGTAGCGTCTGTCTTGTAGGTAGCGTCTTCTCTTCCCTTTGTTTCGGTGTATGTAGGACTGGGTCACCGATGTGCGTCTCTCTCCCTCCCTCACGCCAACCTTTGTTCGCCTGACTCGAGCGTACGTGATGGCGATAGCGTGGGATGTGCGTCGGCGGCAGCGTAACGCTGCGCAGGTGCGGGTAGGAGCTCGCCTTCACCAGCCACCCGGCAGCGGGTCGTCTGTGCGTGCGTGCAGTGCGGCTCACACGCTCATTGCGGAGGCATCCCTTGTGCGTGCTCTCTCGTGTCTCGTGTCTGCAGGCGGGCGGTGTCGTGGGCACGTCACAGCGCGAAGAACAGTCGTGGAGCCGCACCCGCGTTCCACACACGCGCTTGCACGGGATGCGGGCTGCGCCTTTGTTTCTCGTCACGATGCCACCCATCTGTTTTAAAACACAGCCACAACAGACATCGCCCCAAGGCTTGCATGTGCGGTGCGGATGGGAATACGACGTCGGTGGCGCCACACACGCATGTCAAGTTCCACGGTAAAGGTGTGAGCTCCCCGCCTTCCCTGAGTGGCACCGCCTCCCCCTTGCAGAGCGGCTGCAACTGTGCGTGCGAGGTCGGCAAGCGTTGCCGAGGCGTTCTGTTTTTTTTTCTTCTACGTCATGTTGCCTCGCACACGCGCTGTCGTGTGCACGTCCTGCGCGCACGCTGACGCGCGCTCTTGTGCTGCGCTCAACTCCTTGCACCAGCACCGCCTCTTCCCTTTGCTTCCTTCTCCCCACCCCCCGCCATCCTCTTGCCTATTCTCCTTCCTACAGTCCCCACCACATTACACGCATCAGCCGTCTTTCCACGTCGCACCGTATCTACCACCCACCCTCCGTACCGCTTCTCACACACTCCTTCCCTCACCTCGTCAACTCAGCAAAGATGATGCGCCGCGCTATCGCTCAGCCCGTGGCCCGCCGCGCGGCCGCCGCCTCCAGCGCGCTCGTCGTCGCGCCGCGCAAGGCCTCCACGGTGGCCATCTCCGTGCAGGGTCTGCACTACGTCGGCACCGGCCTCGCCGCCATCGCCCTCGCCGGCGTCGGCATGGGTATTGGTACGATCTTCGGCGCCCTCCTCATCGCCTGCGCCCGCCAGCCCAACCTCACCAAGATGCTCTTCAACTACGCCATTCTCGGCTTCGCCCTGACGGAGGCTATTGGCCTGTTCGCGCTGATGCTCGCCTTCCTGATGCTCTTCTCGTAGAGTGTCTCCCCCTGTGCGCGTCGCCGTGCCCTTGTTTCCACGGCACATCTCCATTCCTTCTCCGCACAAAGGAAACGACTAGGAAGGGTCTTCTCTCCCCGCTGCCGCACGCTCGCTCGCTCCCTCTCTCTGTCCTGCGTCGTGTGGGCGGGTGAAGTCGCCCAGTAGTAGCAACCCGCGTCTGTGCACGTGCGTCTGTGTATGTGTGTGTGTGCGAGTGCGCGCATTCACGACTGCCTGCACGTTACGCTAACGGAAAAATCGAAAAAAGGTGGGACGCGATGGTGCCTTATCGCTCTCATCACTCAGAGAAACAAAAAGATGATACACAAAACTCACAGGTGCAAGTCATGGAGAACACGCCGCCGCACAACTTCGTGAACGGAAAAGGGGGGGAGTCCAGAACGGGCCTGTGGGGACTGAGGAGGAGGTGGTGGTGGTAGTGGTACGCAGCGCAGCTCCCGTGAACCGCACCACGAGCAGTGTGCCCTCCCACCCCCAGCATCGCCCCCGCGCCGATCAGCTTTCACTGAACTGTTCATCTGGTCTATCTGCCCGCACCCGGCGCGACGGCGGCCGCGGGCGCGTCGTGATGCTGCGCTGACGCCACCTCGAGCTCCTCCTCCCCACGTCCCCGACACTTCCTCTTCACGTCACCTCCTACGGCCGCTTCGGTTCCACACGTGTGTGTGTGTGTACAGCTTGTCCGCGGATCCGTGTCCTTCATCCACGCGGACCGCTCACCACGCCACACACACCATTCCCTTTCCTTTGTGTTCACCCCTACACTCTCGCCCCCACCCGCTGCTGACTGACACACACACACACGTCAGCGCACGGGTCTGTTACCAGCGCTAGCACGCCTCTCACCTATTTCCCTTCCCCCCCCCACACACACACACTCATACCCCTTTAGAGTACATCGACACCGCGTGCGTCGCCACCGGTGCACCACAACTGCGTCATCGTGTGCCACTTCTTTTTCGTGTCTCTTCACTTCTCGCTTCCTCTTTGCACTTGTTCTTTGTGTTCTGTTGTCTTCTCGACTCGTTTACTTGACTCCGTACGCAGACCTTGCCACAGGGCGCCGCCGTGCGTGCGCCACAAACACACACACACACACACGCACACACTCCCTCCTTCGTTTTTCGCGTCCGCTTCACTGCCACCCCCTTGTCCGCTCTCTGTGTTTGCGGTGGTGGTGTGCAACCTCGACCGAGGACCTCCTAAGCTGGTCCCGCCCCCTACCCCAACCCCCAACTCGCCCTCCCTCCGCAGCACCTCGCCTCTTCTATATCCCCACCCGTCTCGTGGCTGCGGGCCGCTCCTGTTCCTGTTGTGTGTGTGTGTGTGTTTGTGGGAAAAATCGTCGGGCTATTGAGAACCTCATCTGCTTGAGCTGCTGGCATCGCCGTCCGCACCGTTCTCCACCTCACCCACCTCCTCCTTCCCCCGCCCCCACCCCACCATCGCTGCAGCCATGAGCAGCCGCATCTGCGTGGCGGTGCGGAAGCGCCCCATTCCGGACCCGGACATGGACATCGTCGAGACGCCGACGCCGCGCTGCATCGTCAATGAGCCGAAGGTGAAGTACGACCTCACCCACTACACGGACCGGCACACCTTCACCTTCGACGAGGTCTTCGGGGAGAAGTGCAACAACGCCGGCGTGTACCAGCGCTGCTGCCTGCCGCTCATCGACACGGTCTTCAGCTACGGGAATGCGACGTGCTTCGCCTACGGGCAGACCGGCTCGGGCAAGACGTACACGATGCTCGGCTCCCAGAAGGAGCCGGGGCTGTACGCCATCGCCGCGCGCGAGATCTTCGCCCGCGCCAACACCATCGACGCCGTCGTCTACGTCTCCTTCTACGAGATCTACGGCCGCAAGATCTTCGACCTGCTCAACAATCGCGAGCGCCTCTTCGCCCGCGAGGACGCCGACAAGGTGATCAACATCTGTGGCCTCAGCGAGCACCAGGTGACGGACATCCAGGAGATCTTCGACGTCATCACGGCGGGCAGCGCGTACCGGGCGGCAGGGCAGACGAGCGCCAACGCGGAGAGTAGCCGCTCACACGCCGTGCTGCAGCTCGAGGTACGCGAGACGCGGAGCGCCAACGGGCGTCGCGCCCCTCGGACGATTGGCCGCATCTCGTTCATTGACTTGGCCGGCAACGAGCGCGGCGCCGACACGTTCGACTGCGACCGCAAGACCCGCATGGAGGGGGCCGAGATCAACAAGTCGCTGCTGGCGCTGAAGGAGTGCATCCGGGCGCTGGGCATGGGCAAGAGCCACGTGCCCTTCCGCGGCTCGATCCTGACCGAGGTCCTGCGCGACTCCTTCACGGGGAACAGCCGCACCACGATGATTGCCACTATCTCGCCATCCTCGACGCACTGCGTGAACACGCTCAACACGCTCCGCTACACGCAGCGCGTCAAGGACCTCGGCGGCGGCATCGGTGGCGGTGCGAAGATCGAGCAGGTGGCCAACATCCCACCGTCCCGCCGCCCACCCGCCGCACGCCGCAAGCCCCTCGAGGCACCAGCCGCAAAGAACCGCCCCGACTGGGTGGCCGACTTCGCGTCCGATGCGTCGCCCACGGAGAACGCCGGTGGTGGTGGCGGTGGCGGCAACGGTGGCTACTACGGCGATGGCGATGGTCCGTCGTCGGGGCAGCGCAACGTGGGCCGGCCGCGCGGGGGTCGGCGCCCGTCGGTGGGCCGCACCGGGGGCACCCCGCCACCGGCTGCCGTCAAGGTGAAGGACCCGAAGATCGCCACGATTGTGCAAAACCACATCGCCGCCCTCGCGTCCGACGACGACGATGACGACGAGGAGGACGGCGATGACGATGCCGACGG
The DNA here is from genome assembly GCA_030849075.1 of Zelonia costaricensis. Taxonomy (NCBI): domain Eukaryota; phylum Euglenozoa; class Kinetoplastea; order Trypanosomatida; family Trypanosomatidae; genus Zelonia; species Zelonia costaricensis. The sequence goes on along the minus strand of JASAOO010003159.1, from coordinate 6,105 downwards.
CGGCGATGGGGCGGTGGCCGCGGTGGCTGCCGACGGCGGGGCGCTGATGAAGCGCGACGAGGAGCGCCAGGTGCGCCGCGTGCATGCGTACGTGGTGGAGGAGATTTCCAAGGCGGAGGAGAAGCTGATCGCGCTGCACCGTCGCCACATCGACTCCAAGATGACCGGTATAAAGGAGGAGATCACGGCGATCCAGCGCTTCGAAGAGTCGGACTCGGTGGACGAGTACGTGGCGCGGGTGCGGGTGCTGCTGCAGCGCCAGCGTGACGACATGAATGAGATTTTGACAATGCTGAACGGCATTGGGTCGATACTGCGCGACGAGGAGGACCTTTCCAAGACACTCACCTCGAGTGTGCGCAAGCGCCACTGACCATAAAGGGCGCTATGATGGAGTGGGAGAGCAACAGGATGAGGTGGCGGCTTCCGGACGCGGTCTGGCTGTCCGTGTCGCACGGAAGAGGGGCAGAGCCTGTGCTGCCCCTTTCCCGTGGTGGCCGCCGCTGCGGTGTGGGTAGCGAAACGCACTCGCCGTGCCCTGTTCGCTGGATCGTGCGCCCCGCTGGGACGGCGCGTCTGCGTTCGCGTTGGTGTTGTCGGTGTGCTTTCTTTATTTTGCCGTTGTATCGCACGCTTTGTACCTCTCTTCCCGCCCTTCCTGCCTGGGTGGCGCTCGTGCTTTCTGATCTGCCTGCCATCCCTCCGCATCTCGACACACACACACACACACACACACACACACACACACTCCTTTCCAATGCCCCCTCCTCTCTCCTCACCCAAGCGCACGCACTGGGACGCCGTTTCGGACTCACCTTTACCCCCGTCCGTTAGGCAGCGGGTGCAGAGGGCGACGGCGGGGTACGTGCGGACCGCGATGCTGCGCCTGTGCGTGCGTGCCGGTGTTGCTGCTCGTGGCGAGAAGGACACGAAGCGGCCCTCGACGGTTCATCCCTTCGTCTCTCTCCCACACCGTTGCATATGCATGACTGCGTATTTCACATGGCTCCCACGAAGGTCGCCACCTCGTGCCGCCCCCACTGAGGGTCCCCCGTCTTCCCCCTCCCCCCGCCTCTTCACCTCAGCCACCCACACGTGTGCGTTAAGTGCTGGGGGAGGTCAGAGAAGGCCAATGAGGAGAAGACACAGGCATGTTGGTGCGTGTTCCTGTGTGTGTGTGTGTGTGTGTGTGTGTGTGTGTGTGTGTGTCGTCGTCGTCATCGTTGTTCTTGTATGTAAACAGCACCTGCATGGACTGCACAGTCTTCCCTTAACCCTCCCACTCCCACTCCCACTCCCGATCCCCCGCATCGCAACCCCAAACGCACGCACAGAAAGAAGAACAAAGACTCACAACAAACACGTCCGCCACGCGGCAGGCAAATCCGGTGTGTGTCAGCGGTCACGAAGGAGTCAGTGGGGCGGTTCACGAAGTGCCACACCGGAAGTTGTCATCGCGCGTGGTAGCGTCGATGCAGTCCATGCCTGAGTGCCGCGACGTGACAGGTCCCCCCCTCCCCTTCCGACTACATGAGTAGCACGTACTGCATGCCCGCATGACCTCGTGGATGCAACACCCAGCGCCTTCGTGGCGATACTTGACGACGTTGCGGCGCTGCCGAGGGCTTGCGGCGGCGCACTGCAGCAGGTCGTAACATCTTCTGTTATCCCTTCACGACTGTGCCCCACTCACCCACTTCCCCTCCCCCCCCCCCCCCCGTTGTGACCATTTTTCACAAATGCACGTACAAACTCACTCATGCACAGCGTGCCCTCTCCCAGTAACCCCCCCATCCCCGGCTCCGCGTCAGCACTCGCCGCTACGTGTATTGCAGTACACGCCGGGAAGCGCACACTTATTGTCATCTCTCTTATCTTTCCTCATCCGCCTCACCGCGTCCCCCTACACGCCCCCCCCGCCCCCTCCGCACAATCCACGCGCATCCCGCCCCCGCGCCACGTTGCTTCGGTAGAGCGCATCTGCATCTCGTGGCGGCAGCATCCCTGCGCGTGATCAGCCTTTTCTTCCTCACTTACACAGACCAACAGACACACGTGTGCGCAGTCGCTCAGCAACAGTTCCAGACTACGACGCACGCACTACGTGCGCCTGCATAGTGGCATTCTGCCGAAAGCGGGGGCTCCCTGTGCCGTGACAGACACATCCTTGCCCTCCTCCTCCCCCCCCTCCGCCTTCCGCCGTCCTTCTTGACTTGTCCGACAGCTCGACCTCGTCGGCGCCCCTCGGGAAGCTGGCACCACGAGCGCCGCCTTCTTTTCACCGTCTGCTGCCTCCCCTCCTCCCTCCCACCCAATACACGCACGCACACCGCGCTTGCGCTCGGTCGGCGTGTTCAGGCGGTGCGTGTGTTTGTGTGTGTGTGTGTGCCCGTGTCTCTCTTGCATTCTCATTTGTGTGTGTAGCTTCCAGCTACCCGCCCCACTGCACCGCTTCTGCTTCCCCACCCGCCCCGCCCCCCCCCCCCCCTCTGCTCTCCGCGCGGCAGCCTGCTTTTCGTCGCCTACGTCTCGTACGAGTTCCGTCCTCGCATCGGCCGTGCAGCCCGCACCGCAGCAACATACCTGGCGCGTGGTGGCATCTGTGGTTGTCGTCGCACTGGTGTGTGGTGCAGAGGTCCGCCTTCGTTGCGCGCCGCGCCTGCGCGACCGTCCTGCTTATTGTGTGCTGTGTGTCGTTGTTGTTGTTATTGAGATCAGCATCGCCGTTGCCGTGTCGCCCCGGCGTTGGTTGGTGGTGACGTCCTCGCTAGACCAGTGCCGGGCAGTTTTTCTCTTGTAGAGTTTTTTCCTCCCCCCCCCACCGCTGCTCCCTTGATCTCCCCTCACATCGCTCTCTTCCACCGCACCGTGCCTTGTTGGACCTCACCGCGGCTGCCACTTGCCGCACTCCCCAACTCCGTCGTCCTCGCCGCTGCCCACGCCGTCCCTGGCGCTTCTGCTTCCTATCTTAACCCCTTCTCCCTTGCGCACCGCGTCCTCTTTACGGCGTGTCGCTTACGTACTTCGAGCCGCCGTGACGGCGCCGCCGCCACCGCCACCGCCACCGCCCCCCCCCCCCCTTGTTCTCCTCTCCCTTTTGCGCGTCAGCATGGCCTTCTGCTGCTGTGGGCGTAGGAGCGCCACGGATGTCATCGCGAAGAACGCGGTGCAGCTGCGTGGGCTCGAGGCGCTCGGCCTCGCGCGCGGGCCGAGTCCGCGGCTGCGTCGCACCGAGGTGCAAATCCCAGTCACGATCAACGTGTACAGCCTGCTCGAGAGCAACAAGAAGCTGACGAAGATGGGCATGGGCGTCTTCCACGCCGGCGTCGTCGTCTACGGCATCGAGTGGGGCTACGGCGAAGTGGTCGACAACCCGAACGCGTCCGGGCTGTTCTGCGTGCACCCCGGCCAGGCCGCCGGCACCCTCTACCGCACCATCCGCATCGGCTACACCACCCGCTCGCCCATGCAGGTGGACACGATCCTGCACCGCCTCGAGAACGAGTGGCGCAGCTGCGACTACCACATCCTGCACCACAATTGCAACCACTTTGCCCAGGCCTTCTGCGACCTGCTCACCACCACAGAGAAGCTGCAGGTGCCGTCGTGGTGCAATCGCGCCGCCCGCGTCGGCGATCGCGTCATTCCGCGCCGGCTGGCGACCAAGGTGCAGCGCATGATGGACGACGAGCCACCCAAGGCGGTCGCGCCGACGCCGCGGTCGAACGTGAACGAGGTGCCTGTCTCCGTCGTGCCGCACGAGTGGTACCTCCACCCCAGCATCTTCCAGCCCCTCCGCTACATCGGCGAGAGCCAGCCCATCTCCATCGGCACGCGCGACCGCAACACCGACCAGCCGTCGCAGGGCGGCGGTGGCGGGTCGCACTACAGCATCGAGTACGACATCGTGCCACCGCCGGGGTACGACGCGACGGAGCCCGGCAGCGCCTACCCACCCATCCGCCGCCGCGAGATGTTCTGCAGCACCGACGAGAACGGCAGCATCACGCACATCGTCGCCATCGAGGAGCAGCCGTCGGTGCCCGCCTCGTCGCGCCGCGACTCCGTGCGCAGGACAGCGGCGCCGCGGGCCGGTACCACGCGCCCCGCACATGGCGAGAGCCCGCCACCGCCGCCGCACGGCCTCACGTTTGCCAGCGGCGGGGACGACAGCGTGCAGCTGCCGCGCGTTATGATGTCGGCGAGCCAGCCGAACACCATCGCCGCCACAGGCACCCCGAAGGCGTCGGAGGCGGACGGCGACTTCGAGGACGTCGTGCGCACCGCCATGAGCGAGGACCTGCCGCTGCCCGCCAACGCGCGCGGCGCAGAGGTCCTGCTACACCGCAAGGCTCTGCCGCGCGACGACAGTGCCGGCGGCTTCACGGACAAGCCGCTCTACACGATGCGTGAGACGTCCGCCATGACGAACAGTCTCGAGGTATCGGCAACCAGCCTCGGCGGGCTACGGCCGCCACCACCGCCGTCCCTCTTCGCAACCTCACAAGCCGTGCCCGTGGGCTGCATCACGAGCCTGTCGCCCGCGTCGCCCCTCTCCCCGGGGAAGGAGACGGCCCAAAGCAGCACCGGCGCGCCGCCGGCTGGGGCCGAGCAGGAGGACAGCCGCGACGCCGCAAACCACACGCCAACAGAGGTGAGCCACAACGCCAGCGGCGTCGACGTGGCCGCCCTTGCGACGCCAAAGCGCAGCAAGCCGGCCAGCACCGTCAAGTCGGGCCGCGCGCAGAAAGGCAAAGATGCGCACGACTTCAGCGACATCGCCGGCGACGCGCAGCCGGTCAGCGATAGGCGCCGCAGCTCGACGACGTGGTGCTCTATCTTGAAGAGCGCCGTGCCGCACCGCAGCTCGAGCGGCAACGGCGCCACTGGGTCGGCGGGCAAGGCGGTTCGCAAGTACCTGACCACCCCGCCACCGAGCGACGAGGCGTCGTCCATTAGCGACGCGAGCCCCGGCGTCGACGCTGTCTCGATGTCGTCCGCCAGCTCCACAACCTCATCGGCAGCGTCGCCGCCTCCCCGCGCTTCACCGCGGGAGTCGCTGCGGAAACGGCGAGAGGCGCGTCTTGCCGGCGTCGCGACGGCGACCGCAGACTCCGCCGCCGATGCCGCGCTGGCGTCGCGACGCGAGCGGGACGACACGCACGTCTTCCACTCCGCACTCCCCTCGGCCGGCCCGTCGTCGCGCCCGCCCACACCTCCGCGTGTGCCGGAGCGCGACTACCATTACAACCACCACAGCAGTGTCGCCCGTGCGGTGGGAGCCGAGGACGACCACGCGGCGGCCGACCTGTCGTCCGCCGCGCCAGAGCTGCTCAACACCCTCCGCATGCCGGCCCTCGGCACCAGCGACCCGCGCCGCTCGCCGGGCTGCCACGCCGCACCGGCGCCGCCGAGTCACTGGCCCGCGGGGTTCGCAAACGGCGCCGACGCGGCGGCCGCCAATGCAGAGCCGCACACACGTCGCCTGTCGCACAGCGACATCCTCTCTGGAAGCGTGACGCCGCTGCCGCCGGCGAGTGGGCCGGACGCAAACTACGCCGCCGCGCCTGCGACCACCGTCGTGGACAGTCCGGCGCCGCGCTTCTCCGGCTTCGTGGTGACGCCAGAGCGGCCAGGCGTGGCGATGAGCAGCGGCAGTGGGGCGACGACGGGGTGCTCGCTGGCGACGGCGCACCGCCAGTGCCGCCGCGGCAGCGCATCGGCCGCGATGAGTGACACCCCACCCTCCAATGTCGAGCGGTGCCGCACGCCAATCCCGCTCGCCTGGACCCGCCGCAGCAACGATGAGAACGCGGCGCCAGCCCTTCGGCTTGAACTCGGCAGCGAGAGCGCCGAGCAACCCGCGCGCCGCACCAGCAGCCGGCTGAGCTACACCGCCGGCGACCTCGGCACGCCCCTCGCGGCACACACGCCGATGGCACCGTTTCCGCGGCGCCCCTCGCTGCACTGCCGTGACCGGGGGCCGCACTCGAGCAGCGCCAAGTCCGGCGCAAACCTGCCACGCGGCCACAGCGCTGGCAACCTGTCAGCGCAGCGCAGCCTCGACGCCGAGCTGGAGCACCCGCCACGCCTCAGCCCGTCCGC
>JASAOO010003158.1:0-25984 GCA_030849075.1 Zelonia costaricensis | reverse complement strand
GCATGCGGTAGGCAGTACCCACACCGACCGTCTTCTTGAGTGGACGCGTTTACTATAAGGTGGAGGGGAACTCCAAGCGGATGAAGACAGGCCGCAGAAGCCCCGCGAAGAAAGAAATCAGATCCAAACTGAAGGCGAGGAGAGACGGTGGCGCACGCTGCCCCCCCCCCCTCCCCACCCCTCCCCCTCCCGCCCTCACCTCCTCCATGCAGGGGGGAATGAGAGAGCCTTCTCTTCTCAGTGCACTTGGAATGCGCGCCGGGCACGTCATCGTGAGCGCCGAGGCGGAGAGGACCGCTTTGCTCGGGGCGGGGGCGGGGGTGGGATGCCGTGCTCCTCGTGAGGAGGCACTCATGACGCCACGCACAGACGATTGGTGATCACGCCCAGCGGGAAAAGGGGGGGGAGGACGGAGGGCACGGTGCACCGAGAGAAGCGCCTCCGCGGGCACACACGCACACACGTACACGCGCACGTTCAGCAAGAGGAAGGCGGGGCGGGGTGGGGTGGGGTGGGTGGCACGCATGCCTTCGTATCACCCATCCTCACTGCCTGCTCAGTCTTCGTCGTCACTCACGCTGTCGCTGTCGTCATCGTCGTCGCCATCGACCACCTCGAAGCCGTCGCTGCCCACCGCCGTCGCGCTCTCCCCCTCTTCATCACTGCCGCTCCCCTCCTCCGCATCCGTCGCCGAGGCGGACGACGAGACGACGCCGCAGCAGCGCAGGCACGTCACGTAGTAGCACGACCGCTTCACCGCAACCTCCATCTCGTCCATGCCGGTGTACGTGTCACGGATGTGCAGCAGTCGCGTCCCCGCCGCGTCCATCTCGAGGTAGCGGGGATCGAGGCAGTCGAAGCAGAAGGACCGCGGGCAGGCGTCGCACATGAAGATGGCGCCGTCGGCCGCCTGCTGCTTGCCGCACACACCGCAGGCGTGGCGTGGACAGCTCCAGTGCCGCCGCGTCGCCGCCGACGCCGCCTCGCCCGGCTTCGGAGGCCGCTCACCGATGCACGTCGCGTGGTACGCCTTGGGGCACACCATGCAGTGCAGCAGCGGCTCCAGCGGCCGCATGATCGCCCCACAGCAGAAGCAGTGGTGCGTCTGACGCGGTGGGGCAGCGAAGCCGCCGCCGCCGCCGCCGCCAGTGCGCACCGCCGCGGCGGCCGCCGACCCTGGCAACCCGCGCTCCTCGATGCGCAGGAGGGACTCCACCAGCGCGTCCTCCGCTGCGCGATCGGACGGCGCGCTGCCACCGCCGTCGTTGCCGCTGCTGCTCACGTCGCCAGCAGTGCCAGAGGTTGGCGAGGCGGTAGGAGAGGCGGGGTGCCGCTGCCGGGCTTCGAAGCGCTCGAACATTTCGCGGATGTCGTCGGCGGTGATGCGCGGCGTGGCGGCCGCCGCCGCCGCCCCTCGGCTCGCGCTGCTGCCGTTGCGCTGCCCGCCTTCGACGATAAAGTCGCCGAGCGCCGCCTTGCGGGCCGCGACGTCGCGGATGTGCTCCTCGATCGTGCCGTGCAGGCACAGCCGGTGCACGTGCACGGGGCGCGTCTGGCCAATGCGGTGGGCGCGGTCGGCCGCCTGCCGGTCCAGCTGCGGGTTGAAGTGGGCGTCGAAGAGGATGACGGTGTCGGCCCCTGTCAGCGTGACGCCGACGCCGCCGGCCGTCGTCGTGACGAGGAAGAGGAAGCACGATGACGCGGCGTGGTTGTAGCGCAGCATCGCCAGCTCCCGCTCCACCCGGTTGCAGCTCCCGTCGAGGCGCTCGTAGCTGTAGCCGCGCAGCCGGCACATCGCCTCCAGCAGGTCCAGCGTGGAGGTGAAGTTGGAGAAGAGAAGGCAGCGGTGGCCCTCCGCCTGCAGGCGCGGCAGGAGGGCGTCCAGGTGGCGCATCTTCGCGCTGGGGGCGATGAGGTGGGCCGCGTCCATAGGCACGCCGGCGGCCCGCATCCGCGCCTCGATCGGCTCCTTCGAGCCGTACACGCGCCCCTCGTCCGCCAGCAGCCGCAGGGCGAGCGGATGGTTGCACACGGCGCGCTGGTGGCTGAGGTGGGCGTGGAGCTGGTGCCCCGTGCCGCCCTCGTGCAACGCATGGGCCGTGAGCAGCGAGAGCAGCTGCAGCTGCACGTACGTCGGCTCGAGGCGCGTGACGGGCTCGTCGATGCGGGGCGGGATGCCGAGCTCCATGTCTGCCTTGGTGCGGCGCAGCATGACGTGCTGCAGCACCTTGGCGCACTCCTCCGCCTCCCGCACCGGGTCGCGCCGTTTCGGGTCGTAGCCCGCCATCAGCGGCGGGTAGAGGAAGCTCATGAGGCTCCACACCTCCTGCACCCGGTTGTGCACCGGTGTCCCGGTCACGGCAACGCGAAAGCACGCCGTCAGCTTGCGCGACGTCGACGTAATCGCCGTGTCGTGCGCCTTGAGCACGTGCGCCTCGTCCACAACCACCGTCACCCACGTCCGCTTCCGGAAAACGCGCTTGTCGAGGTGCAGCAGCGCTGGCGTCGTCACGAAGACGGCGTGGCGGTTGTGGCGGTCCGCGCTGACGGCCTCGCGGGCGCGGCGGTCGCCGTGGTACTTGGCCACGCGCAGCTGCGGCGCCCACCGCGCCAGCTCCCGCGTCCAGCTCGTCAGGGTCGAGAGCGGCGCAACGATGAGGTGGGGGCCGTCAATGTGGTGCAGCTGCTTCAGCGTGTGCAGGAAGGCCGATATCTGCGCCGTCTTGCCGAGGCCCATGTCATCGCCGAGGACGCACGGCATGCCGCGGTGAAAGTGGTGCAGCAGGAACTGCACCCCCTCCAGCTGGTAGGACCGCAGCGCGCACCCGGGCAGCGCCGCGATCATGCCGGGGGTGACGACTGCCGGCGCGGGCCGCAGCACAGGCCGCAGCGAGGTGTCGGCGCGAATGCGGTCCAGGGCGCGGTCGCGGAAGAAGGCCCCGAAGGCATCGAAGAGGTCCGCGCTGTGCTGCAGCTCCCACTCGAACTGGCGCTGGAAGTACGACACCAGTGTCGCCCGCTTCGCCGATGAAGTCGTCTGCCACGCGAGGCTGCCCACGGCAACGGCACTGGGGAAGTCGTCAGCCGCAGTGGTTGGCGACGACGTTGACGCGGCGGCGGCGGCGGCGGCCGTCTGCTGCGCACGTGTCACGCCCTCGAGCATCGCGTCCACCTCCCGCACCTGCCGTGCCTTCTGCGAGCCGAGCAGCAGCGCCAGCTCGTCCTCGTCGTCCTCTGCGTCGCCGCCGTTGGCGTCCACGATGCGGCGCGTGAGCTGCCGCTTCGCCGCGGGCGCCTCTGCCGGCGCAGCAGCCGGGGCCGAGGTGGACGTCACCGGCGCGAGCAGCAGTGGGACCTCGCGCGGACGCTTCAGCGAGGCGGAGTCGAAGAGGTCCTCGCCCTCCCCCACTGCATCCTCCACGGCTGCTGCCCTCCCACGGGCATCGCCAACACTCGGGAAGCGCCCGGCGGCGTCTGGCGATGTGTTCAGCGCATTCGGCACCGCCCGCTGCTGCGGCCGCGGCGCCTCGGCCGCGTCGCTGGACGCGCGACTCTCGTCCAGTGCGGTGGGGCTGGCGCTGAAGGCCGGCGCCACCGCCAGCGCCTCCCCTGACCGAGCCGCGACCGCCTTGCCGGCCTTCGCGGGGCCCTTGTGCAGGAACCGCGCGAAGTAGTTGTCGAGATTCATGGGCGCTGCAAGAGTGCAAGTGAGGCTCTCTGCGTAACTGCCGCAGCTGCACCACGCTTCTGATGTGACACGTATTGTAAGGGATGGCTCTGTTTCTATGCAAGTGTGTGTGCGTGTGTGTAGTCAGAGGCTGATAGAAAGGCCGCTGCTGCTGTCGAATAGAGGTGCGAGTTCGTGTGTGTGTGTGTATGTGCATGTGAGAGAGGTGAGCACGCGAGAGTGCGGCAGGCGCGCCGTTGCACGTCGAGGCAGGTGAGGCAAGACGTCAGCGCGCGCTCCTTCTCTCTGTCGATGCGCTCGCAAGTGGGCGGCACAGGCGGGAATAGATGAGTGCGACCGCCACGCGTTGTGAGGGTACTGAAGCGGGTGCGCAGACGGCCACCCGAAAACGCGACGGCAGCCTGTGACTTCTTGAATGTGCACAGAGAGGGCGGGGGAGGGGGCAAGAGCGGAGAAGCACTTTTTTTTTTCGTGTAGCCTCAGCCACGAGTTGCACAGACGCGGCGCGGCGCTTCGAACAGCCCCTGCACGCTGCGGCCCGCCTGTGCGCGCTCGACTCTCAAAGGTGGCTCCTTGCACTTCAACCGCACCCGTCACGCACTCGGCGCCACGCCTAAGGAGACCTTCGGAAAGCGCCGCGCGACCTGCTCCGGCAGGCTGGCGACCCCGTCGACGGCGGGCCGCTGCGCGCTCCCTTCCACGTTGGTCGACGAGACTCGCGCCGGTTCACGTACGCCTCCTTCACCTTCTCGCTCGTGTCTTCTACGCTTGGAGCTTGTGGTTCGCGTGTGTGTGAGTGTGTGAGGGGAGTCGTGGGAGGGGAGGGGAGCGACAGCGGCGCCACTTGTGCGTGCGCAACGGAGCCTTGCGTCAAGAGAAATAGAAGTCGTTCGTGTGTGTGTGTGTGTGTCTGTGTTTGTCCGTGTGTGTGCGATGGAGAGCGTGAGGCAACTGCTCCTCTGCTACAACACTTCAACCCAGACGAGCACATGAGGGGCCGTGCCAGTGTGACTCTGGACAGCGCCAACATGCAGCAAGGCGAACGAGGGCATCCACACAACTCCGAAAGAGAAGAAAGCAATAAAGAAACGACAACACGAGTTCTTCGAGCATCGTGCAACACCGCCCGGGCGGTACCGAGGGAGTCAAATGGAGCCTTATCAAGGTGCGCCCCGCCCCACCACCCCCGGGGGAGGGGGAGGGGGGGGGGCGCATCGGCACGGCACAGCAAAGGTGAAAGGAGGGGCGTCGGCGGCAACACGGAAAGCATCAACAACGCGGAGAGCGACAAGGGGGGGGGGGGAGGGGCGGCGGCGGCGGCGGCGACGCGTGTGGCACGTACTACCAGCTCGTGTTGTTGCTGAGCTCCTCGCGGGTACTGACGCGGCTGAGCAGGACGGTGATGTCGTCCGGCTTCCCGCCCTTTGCGTCCGTCTGTCCGTACTGGCGCAGCATCGAGGCCCACGGCGAGTTAGCTTCCGGGTTCACCGACGTCTTGTACGCGTCCGCGACGATGCGCTGCGCGACGCGGTACGGGTCGACGTACTCAACCTTCTCATCCGCCAGCATGCCGCTGAGAAAGAAGCCAACAAACGGGATCTTCGAGATCGGGTTCTCCTCGACCTTGCCGATCCAGCCCGCATCCGCGGCCAGCTGGCTGTTGAACCGGTTGTCGAAGAGGCCGTCGGTGCCCATGAGGATGACGTCGCCGACCTGCACCGGCACCGACTCGCGCACGCAGTCTTGCACACGGTCCGAGAAGGCGCGCCCAATCATTTTGCTCGGCAGCACCGCCAGCTGGAACGGCGCGTTGAAGCCGTGCACCTTCTCGTGGACGCGGAAGTGCAAGTCGCGGTTGCGCACCACCATCACCCCGCTGTCGCCGATGTTCGCAACGTCGAGGGCGTGGCCACCGTTCGCATCGGTGCGCAGTGCGGCGATGCACGCGGTGCTGCTGCCCACCTTGACCACGCCGTCCTTCACCACCTTTGTGTAGGCCGCGTCTAGGATCTTCTCCGGGTCGAGCTCGCTACGGTGGGTCTCGGCGAACAGCTTTGCGTTCTCCATCAGCGCGTTCGCGAAGAGCGAAGGGTCGACGCCCTCGTTGCGCCACCCACCAACGCCGTCGGCCACCCCAATCACCTTGTAGTTGTTGGCCACAAAGAAGCTGTCTTCGCCGCAGTCGAGCTCGATGAAGCTGGCCCGCTTCCGCCAGCCGACGGACTGGCGCCGCTTGCGTTCCTCCACGTCGCTGCGGTACATCTTCTGTGGGGTGGGCTTTGCCTTGCAGAACGCCCAGCTCTGCAGCACCACCTCCGTCGGGTCCTTCTCGTCCACCGGCGCCTCCTCCGGCGGCGTGCCCCACGACGCCACGTCGCTTGCCGTGGTCTGCGCGACCGCCTGCGGGCTCGGCTGCCCGTCTGGCAGCAGCGGCACACTCTGGCGGGCACCCATGGCTGTTCGTGTGTGTGTGTGTGACTTCGGTAGGGGGGAGGTCTACAGAGTCGCGCAACAAGGAAGGAGGGGGACGGAGATGTACGTGGGGTGGACCGCAAGGGTTTTTTGGAGGTTGTGTGTGTGTGTGTGAAACAGATGAGCGGTGCAACGATAGGGTGGGGTACTGCGACACGGGGTTGGCGGAGGAGGTGCAGGTGGGGGAGGGGGGGGACGCAGACCGTCCACACACACACACACACACACGGGGGAGAGGGAAGCACACAAGAGGGCAAGAGATGGGAAGTGGGAAGGGAAGGCCGTCTGTGTGCGCAGGAGGCGCGACGACGCGGTGTGATGGCGGTGACGGAGAGGGCAGCCGGACTGCTAGCAGCCTTGGCGAGCCCGTCGCCGGGTGGGTCTCTGCGGGGAAGTGCGGCGTCGCACCGACCCCTGCAGGAGCCCCCCTACCCTACCCCTCAGCACCACATAAAGCGCGTACACGCACGCACGCAGAGGGAGCGACGCCGCTGCCATGGCGTCCACCCGGCGTGGCTGCGTTCTCTCTTTAGGCCGTACTTCGTGGAATGGGATGGGACGGTCCAGTGGGGGGGGGGGGGTCCGCCTGTTGTGTTTCGGATGCGTGTGGGCGGCGTTGCTGCCTCGGGATGGGGTATATGGGGTTAAGCGAGCGTGCCACTCTCTCCGACAACGCGACGAGAAAGCTAAGCGAGAATGGGGTAAGGAGGTCCGCCCACGCAGACACACACACACACACACACGCAAGCAAGAGGGCACGGACACGCAAACACCGGCGCCCTCGCCCTCCCGCCGCCTCCCCGTCTTCACATCCATCCGCGCCGTCATGGGTCGTCGGTGAGGATGCTGGACTCGGGGATGCCGGCGGAGAGGAGCGCGTCGGTGCAGTCGCTGACAAAGGCAGGCGGCCCGCAGACGTAGACAAGTGGGAGCTCCGCCCCAAAGTAGTTGCGCACCGCGGCGGCGATGTGCTGAGGCTGCATGCGACCGTGGTGGGTGATGGGGCTCGCGGGCCGCGGCAGCGCGGTCGGCCCCCTCTTCACGTTGTCGTTGGGTGTCGCCCCGGTGGTGATGAAGAGCTCCATCGCGTAGGACTTGCCCCGGCGCCCCGAGCGCTCCTCGTACTGCAGACCCGCCCCCGCCGGCCCAGAGGGCAGGAGCCGCGGGAAGCGTCGCTGCCACATTCGGAACTCTTCCAACTTCGGGACGGTGTCGGCGCTGTGGTTGACGTGCAGGTGCACGACGTCGAGCGGCTCCGCTGTTTCCACGTAGAACGAGTCCTCCAGCGACGAGTTGAGAAACGCGTATGCGGCGGTGATGCCGACACCGGCGGTGAGCCACAGAACCTGGCCGCCTGCCGCGCAGATCGCGTCGTGGTGGTCAGCGAACGTGAAGGTGCCGCCGACGCGGGCAACGCGCAGGGGGACGTGCAGGGCGTGCTGGTGCAGCCACGCGCTGCCGCTCCGCTGCGGGTCGCCGCCGGCGCACTTCACGATGAGGGTGAAGAGGCTGCCCTTGCGGTTCACGTCGCAGATCGTCCAGCGTCGCCGCATCGAGTCACTCGCCGTCGCGGTGGCCGCCATCGCGGATGAGATGGCGGCGCCGGGGAGGGGCGGTGCGGGGTGCGTCTCGTCCCCTGGCCGAGTCTCCTTGATGGGCAGCTCCAGTTCCACATACTCACCCAGCTCCGCGTGCCGCAGCAGCGGGCCGCCGTGGTGGATGAAGTCGAACTGCCGCACCCCAGGGCACAGCTCCGTGATGGAGTTGCAGGAGACAAGAAGCTTCGTCGTCGTCGTCAGCGTGGGGCTGCTGCCGCCGCTGCCGCCGCCGCCGTGATGCCGCAGGGAGAGATGCACGGGCAGCGGCGACTTGACGAGCTGCGAGAGCGGCACGCTCATCGGAGGCCGCGTCCGCGGCTCACGGCTGAATGGGTTCGTGCCGCCACGGCCACCGCCCCCACCCACGCCGCCGCCGCTCACGGCGCCGAGGGCGCCGAGGCTCTGGAAGACGTGGCCGCTGCGCACCCCAACACCGATGTGACTGTGGATGCCCGGCCCGCGCGGACCGCCGCCACCGCTGTCCATTGGCTGCCCCATCGGCCGCTCGCGGTTCGCCAGCTCCATGGCCGCGTACGCGTCGCTCTCCCACTTCGGGCCGCTGAGGTCGACGAGCACGAAGACGTCGCCGGCCGCGTCGACCTCGACCTTGTGCACGCGCTGCTTGCACCCCTTGGAGCGCACGACCTGCTGCGGGGCCCCGCCGCCGGGGGCCATCGAGATGCCAAGGTAGAGGCCCTCGCCGGTGTCCAGGGCGATCTTGTAGCTGTGCCACGGGCACACGATGCACGGGTGCCCGCCCATCTCCTCGATGTCGCCCGACAGCAGCGGCCCGCCATGGTGGTAGCAGGCGTTGTCGATCGCGTACAGGGCACCGCCGTGGCACACAACGGCGATGTTGCGGGGGCCACAGCGGATGAGCTGACGCGTGCCCTCCTTGAAGCTCGTGCGCTTGCCAACGTACACCCGCTCCGGCGGAGAGGCGCTGGCAGACATGTGAGCCACACACACACGCACACACTTGCTACTTCTCAATCACAGAACGCAGCGCACGGCCACGGCCCTCTGAGGTGAATGGCAAAGCAGCTGCGAGATTACGCTTGCGCGGCGGCGCGCGGTGCACGGAGCAACCCCGCGTGGCGACGCACGTCGGTGCAGGACAGGGGGCAGGGAAGCCGAGTCGGCGGGCACAGCTGTCCAGAGCAGAGGGGGAAAGTGACGCGCGCAGTTGATCTACTGGGGAGCGAACCCAAGAGAAGAAAAACAAGACAATAAAGCTCAAGAGGCCGAGTGGGACGGAGAAGGCTGCTGCGGCGAGACAGCTCCCTTACACACACACACAGAGTTGCGGCGAGGGAGGCAGACAGACGCAGCCCCTCACCACGAACACACACGCGAAAAACTCTCGAAGGCTAAAGCACAAGAGCGGGCGTCAAATGAAAGAGTGTGCGATAAGAGGTGGGGGGGGTGACTCGGTGTGCGGTCGGGGGAGGGGACTGCGGAGGGGGTCGGTGGCACCGTAGCCTACGTCCACGCTGGAGACTGTGCAGCAGCAGCGGGGTCCAGGGGGGGGAGGGGGAGAAGACGGAGGCACACGGGACACCTCACACACACACACACACACACACACACACACACGCACACACTACACGCACGGCGCAACGCAAGCAGAAGCCACTGGGCTGAAACAGAGAGACGGGAAAGAAATGGCGCAGAACGTGCGGCGACAACACACACACACAGGCACACCGATACCAAGTGACAAACATGCACAGAGAAGGAACGTGAAAGGGAGGACGGCGCGCAGACTGACGCCGCCGTCGCGAGGTGCACGCGGGGCGGAGAAAGTGGAAACGTGGAGGGAAATAGGGATACGAGATGGGCGAGCTACTCAAGGAAGCTGCGCGGGTGCGTGTACGTGTGTTTGTCTAGGTGTAGGTGTGTGGTGTGCCTGTAGAGGAGGTTGTTAAGGAGAACCGTGTGTGAGGGGGGGGGGGGGGCAGGCAGGCAGGTGACCGGCGAACCAGCGAAGTGATGGCGGTGGTGGCGGTGTTNTTCACGAGACTCTTTGCCCTCACTAGACGCGTATGCGGCCACGCCCGTCGGCTCCGTCAGACGCTCCCGCTACGTAGAGAGTCGTGGAAAAGGAGGGCAGCACCGGCTCCTGATTGGGCGCTGGATGCCAGGAAGACGCTGTGAGTGGGTGGGTGGGTGTGTCCGATGCAAGTCAAGCGAGGGAGGGAGGGGAACAGAAGAGAATGTGCGGTGGCGTTGCAAGCGTGGCGAGTCCACGAGGGAGCGGCATCGGCCTTCCCCCCCCCGCCCCGCCCGCGTTCCCCGTGCGACCACGCAAAGCGCCAACGGCGGGGTACACGAGCAGAGCGAGACAAGGGAGGATCATTTGTACTGCGCACGCAGGCCTCCACGCTGGACGGCACGTGCGTGTCAGCCGCGTTGGAGGCGGGCCCCATCGGGCAGCGACGCCACTACGCGGCGCCAGCATTCGTGCGGCGATCGGGAACGATGCCCGTTGCCCTTCCGCTATGTGTGGTCCATGTACGCGCAGAGGGCCCCTCTTGGCTTGCTCCTCGACAGGCATCGCTGGGATGTTAACCGAGTCGTCATCAACGCGTATACGCACGCACGCGCATCGACACCCACATGGGAGAGCGGTGGAGCGAGGGTTGCAGAGAGGAGCACGCGGCGCGGCCTCCGCCCTTCTGCGTCCCTTATGAGACGGGAGGCGCGAACGCGCACGGTCGCAGTGCCACGCACCAGCTCCCTTCTTCGCTTCTCACGCGCCCTTCAGCGAGAACTTCTGCTTCTCGGCGTTCTCGACGACGCGCTCGCGGTAGAGGCCCTTGCGCCGCTTGATGCGCTCGAGCAGCTGCGCCGCGATGTTCTTCGTGGCCACCTCGGCACCGTGCTCCTCCAGCTCCTCCTTCGTCGTCGGCACAAAGTACGGGTCGGCGTCGATGACCTCCCAGTGGCTCATCTGCAGCTGCGCGGTCGAGGCGCCCTGGGTCTGCACGCGCAGCTCGTCCTGCAGGCCAAACGCCTCCACGGCGGGCAGCCAGCAGCGGATGTAAAACAGGTCGCTGCCCTCGTTCGGCACCTCCTCGAGGATGTCGGAGCGGCGGCGGCTAAGCGAGGCGTAGATCTTGCCCTGCGTGAAGCCGGAGGAGTACACGGTGCACTCGTACACGGGCTCGACGAGGCGGCGCGGGTGCAGCTCCATCGCGGCGCGGCACGCCTCGCGGACAGTGGGCAGCACCATGCCACCCGAGATGCCCGACTCGACGTCCACGAAGAGGTCCGTGACGACGAAGGCAACGCCGTACAGCGGCTCCTGCGCCATCGGACCGCTCTCGCACGCGGCCTGGAAGCCGGCCACGATCGACTCCTTCGAGGCCTGCAGCGTCGCCCAGCATGCCTCCGGCGCCTCGGCTCCTTCGAAGTTCGCCAGCAGCACCGCACCAAGAAAACCGAGCCGCGCCGGCCCACTCGCGACGACGCCGCTCTTGACGTCCGCGGCGAACCGCTTATGCTCCGCCAGCGCCGCCGTCACCTGGCGCAGCAGCTGCGCGTTGTTGCCGCTGTTCTTCTCGTCCTGCTTGACAAGCTCGAGCACCTCGGGCGGCAGCGGGCGGGCCTGGATCGTGATGCTGAAGGCGCCGTCCATCAGCGTCGCCGTGTGTGGCTTCGGCTTGGCGCTGAGGTTGCTGACGATGGTTTCGCGGAAGGACACGAGCGGCTCGGACGCAACGACCTCCACCTGCGCAAACGTGTCGACCAGGTCCTTGATGCACCGCTCCGCGTGCACCTCGCCGGCCGTGCCGATGACGTGCTCGCCCGTGGGCAGCATGCTCACCTCTACCTGCGGGTCGACCTTGTACAGCAGCCGCAGTCCGCGCTCCAGCTCCTGCAGTTTCTTCGGGTCCTGCGGGAAGACGGAGAGTCGCACAATGGACGTGCTCTGCAGCACGAGCGGCTTGAAGGGCGGCATGCCGGGCACGCCGCACACCGTCGCGTACTTGGTGATGCACGGCGTGAGGCCGCCGACGCCGCAGAGGGAGCCGGCGCACACCTCCGAGGTCTCCTCCAGCCCGGCACCGCGGAAGAGGAAGACGCTGCCCACCGTCGCCTCCACCACGGCGCCATCGCTGTGCACGTACACCGGCTGCCCGGCACGCAGGCGCCCGCTGTACACGCGGCCGAACCCGATGAAGGCGTCGTCGTGGCTCTCGACAGCGCCGACGACGCGGCCGACGAGGTACTGCGTGTCGATCAGCTTGCAGATGTACACGACGCACGGCGCGTCGGGTGAGGAGTCGCAGTCCATGAGGGCCGCCTTGAGCGGGGCGGGGGTGTCCGCCTCGAACCCGGGCACGAGGGAGCAAAGGCGGCGCCGCTGCGACGTGATGGGGGAGTCGAGCTGCGTGCACACCGTGTCCAGCACACACGTCGCGAGCGGCATCCAGGCGGAGAGGAGCGCCTTCAGCTTGCCGCGCGGGTCGCGGCGCGGGTTGTTCCACTTGCTCTCCGCAACCTTGAGCCTCTCGGCGAGGTGCTTCTGCCGCTCCTCGCTGGCGCCGTCGCCGAGGAAGGTGTCGTAAAGCTGCCAGATGGGCTCCAGCATGAGCTGCACGCCGAGGGGCAGCTGCCCGGCCCGCTTGGGCTGCGGGCTGACCGTCTTCGTTTTAGCGTCCAGGTAGTGCTCCCCCCACAGCACCTCGGCCAGGTTGTCGAGCGGCACCTTGTCCTT
The DNA here is from genome assembly GCA_030849075.1 of Zelonia costaricensis. Lineage (NCBI taxonomy): Eukaryota > Euglenozoa > Kinetoplastea > Trypanosomatida > Trypanosomatidae > Zelonia > Zelonia costaricensis. The sequence goes on along the minus strand of JASAOO010003158.1, from coordinate 13,503 downwards.
GTAGAGCTTCGCGAAGAAGTCCACGCCGACGGCCCAGCCGTCGTAGCAGCTGCAGAACAGTACGTTGCCCTTGGACGGGTCGAACCACACGTCGTCGCTCGGGTCCTCACGCTCCATGTCCTGGTCGAGCTCCTGGATCTTCATCTGGTTCGCGTACGAGGCGAGAATCGCGTTGCAGATCTCGATGATGCCGCGCATGCGCAGGTACGCCTCCTCTGCGGTGTACTGCTGCGTCGTGACGAGCAGGTCGATCTTGTTGAGCACAAGGCACATCGAGAGGCCCTCGCGGTACGTGTGGCGCAGGATGGACGACGTCTGCTGCGTGACGCCGTCCACGACATCAACGATGACAACGGCGCCGTCGCAGAGCCGCATCGCCGTCGAGACTTCGCAGGAGAAGTCGATGTGGCCGGGCGAGTCCACGAGGTTCAGCATGTGGCTCGTGCCGCCGTGCGCGTGGTGCAAAGCGATGGAGCTGGCCTTCATCGTGATGCACCGCTCCTGCTCATCGGGCCGCGAGTCGAGCAGCCGCACCTCGCCGGCGAGCTGCGGGGACAGGATGCCGTTGCTGGCGACGAGGTAGTCGCTCAGCGTCGTCTTGCCGTGGTCGACGTGTGCCACCATGCAGAAGTTGCGAGTGTTCTCCGGCTTCTCGCTCAGCTTCTGCACCGCATCGGTGGCCAAGTGGCTCATGGCTGCGATTGGGGAGGGGGGCGGCGATGGGTGGCGTTCCTTCCCTCCGATACAGAGGCGCGTTGGCGGAGGTGCCCGAGTGGGAGTTGGCCGGCGCAGACACGTCGACCCTTCTGGAGTGCGGCGGTGCTCGAAGGGAGGCACCCTTGTCTGGGTCGGCGCTGGATGCCGTTCAAATGGAAACTGAAGAAGAGAGAATCGAAACAGCGTGCGGCTGTGGCTGTGCCGCGCCCCACGTGTGAAGCAGCGTGCGTGCATCGTCCATGGCGAAGAAGGGGGTGTGTGTGTGGGAGGGGTCGAAGAGGAGAGAGAGAGAGGAAGCGGAGGCATCAAACGGTCGAAGACCGCCGACACCAACGCGCTGGAGAAAGGGCAGCGGCAGCGCACGTTGCCGTCGCCACGTCGAGGGGAGGGGGGGGGCTGCGCAACCCGAAAATGTCCAAGAGAAGAGGGCACTCGCCTCAGCAAGCCGCCGCCCCACGCGCGGGCGCCACAGCTGCCGCGGTGTGCAGACTTGTGTGCCACTGCCACCCCTCTCCTCCTCCTTCTTTCCCTTCCCAAGTGCGCGAATGTCGTCGCGGCGCCCTCACTACTTCGTCTCTGCGCCACGGGCCGAAAGACATCGAGTGGAGGCGTACTCGGGATGGAGGGAGGGAGGAGAAGGAGGACGTGGGGAAGAGTCGAGGTTGCTGCTGCACGCACCGCGCACCGAAGAGGAGGAGGGGGGGGGGCAGTGAGGAAGCGCACCCGCCGCAGTGCTCAGAGGTGTCGCCGCTGTGGTGCGAGAGCAGCCGCTTTTCAACTTTCTTGTGTGGGTATTGTCCTACTACTACTACAGAGATGGGGAGAGGAGGTCAGCGGGAGGGGGTCAAGCCCCGCCGTCAACCAGTGCACCGGAGGGGCGAGAGAGACTCCGAGAGACGATAGAGCAGGCAGTGCGAAGGCGATGGCGTAGCGCACGAGGTGCTGCGCACCGTCTTCGTCTCTCCCCCGCCCTCGCAGCACCTCCCCGGCCTTTCCCCTTTCCGACCGCGAAAGGACGGTCCAGCGAGCTACACACCGTTAACGTTAGAACTTCTCCGGATGGTTCTTGGGCAGCATCACGTAGAAACCGTCCGAGCCGGTCTCGCCCGAGAACGACTTCTCCTTCGGCATGAGGAAGTACAGGTACACCACCATGGCGAGGTAGCCCATGCCCTGCAGGTACTTCTTGCGGGACTGGATCTCCATCAGGTCAGTCGTCGACACGTCCCAGGCGCGCTTTGTGTGGTGCTGGTAGTACTTCGCCTCCGGTGCCGGCATCTTGTCCACCTTCACGTCGATGGGCTGGAAGTAGGTCCACGGCATGTACGTGTCGTAGATCGCCGTGTTCGGCTCCGGGAACGGCGAGGACGAGCGGATGCCACGCTCGTTCAGCGGGAAGGCGTTCTGGATGTCGGACGTGTTGTTGTTGTCACCGCCGGTCTGGAAGGTCGGGCCGTTCCCTACCAGTGCCGCGCGAGTCGCCGCGAAGGCGCACACAGAGGTCTTGCGCATCATCGTGCCGACCTCGTGAGTGATGCGAGAGAGGAGGAAAGGGTGTGTGTGTGGGGGGGGGAGGGGTGCGTGAAGGGCGGCTTCGCTAGGGAGTTGACGCAGGGGGGGGGGGCCAGAGAGCACCAAGCAGCACTGCAACGGGGCTTCATAGCAAGTGCCCACCGATGCGTGTCAGTGTGTGTGTGTGTGTGTGTGTGTGTGTGTGTGAATGTCGACGAAGACCAGGTGCAAGTGAAGGTGACGGTGAAAGGGGTGAGTGCAAGAAGGGGGAGGGCAGACGTGCAGCAGTGCAGAGGGGGTCACAACAGTCAGACTGCGGGATGGGGCGAAGAGAAAGGCTCAAAGGACAGCGCTTCATGAGGCCGCGCATTGCCTTTAGGAATTGAGGTATACGACGGTCTTGGACACGACTGCCTCACGCAGCGAGAGGGGCAACACGACATCAGCCAGCGTTCTGTCACTCTCCCCCTCCACCAGAGCACACTGGACAACACAACCAAGACAGCGACGCTTTCTCTTCTTCCCTCGAACAGGCGCCGCTGCACCCGCGCGTGCACAGGGCCACCGCCTACACGCCGTGCACGGGGGCGGCCATGGCAGACTCAGGAGGCAACGAGGTGGGGATGGCGGGTCGAACGGATGGGGCACAACCCCGCCCAGCAAGTCCGACTTCTCAGCCCTCCCCCCCCGCCCCTCCTCCTCGCTTACCCACGAGGTGCGTCTAGTGTGGGCGGCGGTGCGGAGGCCCGCGGAAGGCTGGGCGCTGTGACAGGCCGGTGTTGCCGGGCAGCTGAGCCAGTGTGAGGGTGCGGTCCAGCAGGTCTGCGAGCCACGCCTCAGTCACGCCAGCCCCACTCTGCGCGTGCACCCCCTCCAGCTCCACTTCGTAGGTGGCGCGCAGGTCGTCGTGGTCGGCTCCGACACGCGTGAAGGCGTACTCGAACGTCTCCTCCGTCGCCGTCCAGCGCCGCTTGCGTCGCACGAACCCGCGCGGCTTCTCCGCTGGCGCCTCGGTCGCCGCCTTGGGCACCTCGGTGCTGACCGAGACGCGAATGTCGTACGGGCACCCCGGCACGCGCACCTCCACGTTGCAGAGCCGCTTCTTCTCCATGCAGCCCACGAACGATTCCGTACCGTCCGGCGCGATGGCATACGTGAAGCGGCCGGTCTGCGTGTTGACGTCCTCCGTGAGGATCTGCGTGAAGGGCAGCACGGCGGCCTTCTCGGCTGCTATGTACCCCTTCATGCGCGCGAAGTCCGCCGCGCTGACGCCGACGTTGATGCGGTACTTCCCGCACTCCACGAGGTGCGGTGCCCCACCGGGCTCGCCCGAGGCCGCCGCCTTGTCCCCCAGGGGCACCGCCGCGGCTGCGTCGCGCTCCTTCTCGTCTCCGTCGACGTCCTCGCGCTGCCGCTTCACGGGGTCGCCGAGGTGGCACAGCCGCGCCTCGACCTCGAGGTGCGACTCGGACAGAAAGGGCCCCAGACGAGCGAGCAGGGCCGCAGCGAGGGTCGCCGGCGCGGCTGCGTCGCGTGCGTCAGCCGGAGGGGGCGTTGCGGGGGCCTTGGGCTGGGGTGGTGGTGTGGTTGCAGGAGCCTCAGCGTCCGCAGGGACCGACGCCGGCGGTGGAGAGGTGCGCGAAGTGGACATCTTCGAAGGTGCGCGAGTGGGTGTCTGCGTGTGTACGTCTATGTGTGCGTGTGTGTGTGTGTGTGAGTGCGTACGTGAAAGACGGCGGGTGGATGGCCGTGCGAGTGTGCCCGGCAGCAGTGCGGAGTTTCTGTGACAAGAGAGTGACGGCCGCAGTAGGGGGGACCTGTTGATGTGTGTGTGTGTACATGACGAAGATGCAGAAGTGGTGGCAGAGGAAGGGCAACGCAGCCCAGCCCAGAAGGTGCCCGCAGCCGCAGCGGCGCGTGTGCAGCTTCGGCCCTACGCTCTCGTCCGTGCGCCGTCGCCGCTCCTCGCGACGAGACTTGCACGCCGCTCCAAGCGAAACGGGAGAAGCGGGCCTGAGGAGAGGAGCGCCGGGGAAGGGACTGTCGAGCGAGTGGCGTTGTGTGTGTGTGTGTGTGTTTACGTGCTTCGGTGCAGCACTGTCGCCACCCTTCGACCAGCACCCCGGGTTGGGCAAGAAGTGCGGCGAGGAACTCGGGAAAGGGCGGCGACGCGGGATCTGTGTTGACGCGAGCGTACAGGGAGAGCGGAACGCCAGCACGGGGATACGGCCACGCAGTCGTGGCTCGTATGCGGAGCACAGTAGGGCAACGCACGGGAATCGAGGGGGAGGGAGGAGGCATCACAGCCAGCACCGTACATGCCCCACCCAACCCTCGCTCTCGCGTGCTTCCGGCGCGCTCTCAAGCGGGGCGGGCGCGCTTACGCCGCAGCAGCGGGCAGTCAGCGCGGGAGTGGCCCGTCTCATTGCAGAAGTTGCAGTACGCGTAGCCCGCGCCGTGGGCAGGGGCCGGCGCACGCGGGGCCGTGGCAGGCGCCGGCGCCGAGGACAGGGTGCTGCTAATCCACTCCTGCGCCGACCGCGCGGCATCGCGTGACCGCTCCTCCGGCGTTTTACGTGACTCCAGCGCCTCGGGCAGCACCTCGGCCAGGAGGCGCGCCGCGTCGGCGTGGGCCGGGTCGAGGCGGACACACACCGTCAGCGCGTCGTACGCGTCCCCGACCTTCTTCAGCTTTGCCTTGGCGGCGCCAAGCCGGAAGTAGGCGCGCGCGTACGTGTCGTCCGCCTTTGTTGCCTCCAATGCGTCGTCGGCGCTCTCCTCGAAGCGCTCCGCCCGGAAGTAAGCGGCGCTGCGGTTGCACAGGAGCGTGGACTTCTCGCGCGAGGTGGCGGAGGCGGGGAAGAGGTCGAGCGCCTTGCCGAAGTGCCGGATCGCCTCGTGGAAGCTTGCCTCCTGCATCGCCTCCGTGGCCCGCTCGAGGCTCTTCTTGTAGTAGTACTCGTCCTTCGCCGCGGCGCTTGCCGTGCTGAGGCCAACGCCCGCGATGGTTCGGCAGCGCTGCGCCCCGGCGGCGTACGCAGGGTTTTCGCTGTCTAGCAGCCTCGCGGTCTCGTACGACAGGACGGCTGCGCCGTAGAGCTTGAGCGCCTCCAGGGCAGTCGCCAAGCGGCCGTGCGCCTTGGCGTTGCTGGGCTGCAAGTCAATCGCCTGCTGAGCCATCTTCCTCGACGCTTCGTAGTCCTTCAGTGACGCGTAGCAGCCGCTGATGTTGTTCAGGGCGCGCGCCTTCGTGTGTGACGCGGTCGTGTCGACCGCGTGGATGGCCACGTAGGCGCTGATGGCCTCATGGTACTTGCCAGCCTTGAAGAGCGCCGCGGCTCTCGTGAACTCCTCTTCCTCAAGCATGTCCTAATGTGCACGCAACAAGCTTGCCGCCTGCGGTCGACCTCGCACCAGCACCTGTGACAGCGGTGAGTCTCGCTATGGTTGTTTATGAGTGCAGATGCATGAGTGAGCGGGTGTACACACACACAGACACAGACGCACACACAAGTATGACCACGCGTGAAGTGTGAGGGCCAGAGTTAGCAGCTGGGAGAGTGTGTGTGGGGGGAGAGAGACGCATCAAGTTGAGTCACACTCGGGCACGGACAAGCGCAATCCTGCCGCAGGCGCGCACTGAAGAAATGCCGCCGCCCCAGATGCAGAGGAGCAGACACTCAAAGCCGAAGTCCAATACATGAGGGATGGGAGGAGGGAGGGGACACCGTCGCTATTCAGTCACACCGCGCGACTTCCTCCATGTCCACATTGATTTCCTGTGAAGGGGGGGGGTCAACTTGGAGTACCGGGGGGAGAGGCTTGGCGACTTGGAGTGCGCGCTGCACTCGCACAGCAGCTCTGGCGACCGCCTCCGTGTGGTAGCGTCGCGGACATCACCCATTCACAACTGCACATGATGGGCATAAAGAAGGGGGAGGGATCGAGACGGGACAGGGAGGGGGGGAGGTGCCTTGCACGACGACTCAAGGAGCAGCAGATGCATCAACCACCCGCCCATCCCCCGTCAACGGTCTAATGCGGAGCGTCTACGGGTGCGCTGCCGCACACCGGACGGAAGCGGAGTGCACAGGGCAAGAAGGAAAGAGAGACACAGCACACAAACACACACGCACACACACTCACAAACACATCAGCATCAAGTTGCCGCGCATCACAGCGACTTGCCGAGGAAGATGATGACGATGATGAGGACGACGAGAATGACGCACAGCACGCAGTACACGATAAGCCGTGACTTGCCCAGCTTCTTAATCGCGCGCTGCAGCTTCTTGTTCATGCCAGTCATATGTGCCTCGTTCTTCTCCGCCTTCTTGCTCGTGCGGCGCAGTGTGCTTTCCTGCGCATCGAGCTCGTGATGGATGCCCTGCGCGTTGTCGTTCACGCGTTGCACCCCGAACTCGATTCGGTCGAGTGCAGCCTCGATCTGCGCGTCGTTGCGCTGCGTCTCCGCCACGAAGTCCTGAAACTCGCGGTCCTGGGCGATGTCGTAGCGCAGCACCGGCGCCGCACCGCCCGCGGCACCCGCCGCCGGCTCCGTCTCCCCATCCTCCTCGTCCTGCGTGAAGGCGACGAAGTTGGCGCCATTGCCGCCCAGCCCGGCGAGGGCCCCGTAGTGGGCGCGGACGAGCTGCTGCGTTGCCGTGGCCTGCGCCTGCAGCTTGTCGTACGACTCGGTGCGCCGCTCCACCACGGCGAGTCGGCGCGCCTCCTGCACGGTGGTGCGCAGCTCAGCCTCGCAGCGGCGGATGTGGTTGCTGAGCTCCAGCCGCCGCGCCGGGCCGTCCGCGTCGCTGAGGCGATCCACCTGCGTGATCATCTCGCGAATGCGCCGCATCACCGCGACGGCGCTCAGCTCCGCCACCTGATAGGGCGAGCGCGCCACGACCGCCTCATCCTCGTGCAGCGGCAGCGGCGGCGGCGCAGGCGGCAGCGGCGAGGACGACCCTGTCAGCATACCTCTGTCCAGGGCGCGCGAAGACAACCTTGATGTCGTGTACAGTGCACAAGAGCAGAAGAGAGAGAAAAGAAGGAGCGGAGTAAACAACAACAAGTGCGGTGATGTTCCAGGGGAGGGGCTCCATGACGCGGCAGGCGACACTCTTGTTATGAGCATCGCCGCGCTGATCTTTCATGTGTGTGGCCGTGTGTGTTTGGGGGGGGGGCGAGGGGTGTTTGTGGACCAAAGCCCGGGCACAAACGCAGCGCCGCACACAACGACGGGCCTGGCTCGCGCCAACGTGCACCACCCTCGAGGGCCACACCGGCCGCTCACTCTTCCTTCTTTACTTCCTTTGTCGTTTTCAGTTTTGTCGTCGACGCGCACGTGCCGTACGGGAGCGGGAAGTGTGAGCCGGCTCGCTGCCCTCAGGAGGAGCTGCGTTGGAAGGCGGCCCACAGGTCGCGCTGCTTGGCGGGCAGGAGCTTCACCATCTCACGCGCCAGCTCCACCTCGCGGGCCGCATCTGCGTCCACCTCCTTCGGCAGCGGGTTCCGCTCGTAAAACTCAATCGCGCGGGCGTACGCCTTGCACGAGACGCCGATGCCGTCGTACTCCTCCTTGGGCGACGCATAGGCAAAGCAAAGCTGCACCTGCGCCTGCCGCATCAGCGCCCGGAAGAAGGGCAGCCGGTTTTCCTCCTCTAGCACGTCGGGGAGGACGCGCGTGGTGGGGTGCCGCCACGTCTCGCAGAAGCGTGCGTAGTAATCCAGCGACTTGCGCACCAGAGCGTTGAAGGGTTTGTCCTTGAGCGGCTTGTCGTCTGGCTTCGGGTCTTTGCGCTGCTGCACACGCAGCCGCATCTGGTCCTCGTAGAGGGAGCCGAGGTCGTAGAGCAGCTGCCGCACCACCACCGGGTACGCGTTGAAGCTGAGCTCCTCCGGGAAGCGCTCCAGCAGCTGAGCCTGCCGCTGCATCATGGCGATGCGGCGGGCCCGGCTCGGCTCGAAGGTCTGCAGCGCAGCGTAGAGCTGCACCATGTCCCGAGCGACGTCGATGTGCTCCGTGCAGCACGTCTCGAACGGGCGGCAGTCCTGCGCCTCCTGCAGCCACTTAATCCCCTGCTTGAAGCACTCCCGCGCCTCGTCGAAGGTCGTCACGGGCGGCTGCGGCTGCAGCGGTGGCATGCCGGGGAAGTCGCGCCACGCCTCGGCCTGCCGCGCCGCCGCATCCCCGTCGCCGCTGGTCGGCTCACTGCCCGCAAGCAGCCCGCCGTAGTGGTGAAGGCGGTGGAGGAAGAAGCGTCCAAAGGCCCACGCAACGAGCCCGCGCGCCTCTGCCGGCTCCGCGCTGGGCGGCATCACGGCCTGCCCCGCCTGCAGGCAGTGGTAGGCCTTGTCGTAGGCGAAGCGGCTGCTGTAGAAGCCGCTCAGCTGCAGGGCGTTCGCGGCCCACGACTTGGGACTGTACTCTTGCCGGTTCAGAAGCTGGTAGTACATGGTGCGGTGGCAGTACTCGGAGGCGGCCGCGGTGTTCTGCAAGCCAGTGTACAGCTGCGCCTTGAAGAACAGCGTCGCGGTGTAGCAGCTGTCCATGTAGAAGCGCAACAGAGTCGCGTCCACCTTCTCCGGTGCGATTTCGGCCGTGCGCAGCACGCCATCCTCCGTCAACGGCACGCTGCCGATGGTGCAGTAGGCGGGCGCGCCTGCCCACCACTCACTCCACATCGTGTAGATCTTCTCCGCGGCGTTGAGGACCTTCTCTGCGTGCTTGAGGTCCACCTTGGAGAGGTACAAGCCCAGCGCGTTGTGCACCGCCATGCTCTCTGCGCAGCCCCGGTAGTCGTTTGCTGCCTGTACGGTGGCGGCTGCCGCGTCCGCGCTGTCCAGGAACGCGGCGGGCGCGACCGGTTGCACCGCACGCACCTCGTCCGCGAGCGGGCACTCGCCCCTCGTGTACCAGTCCGTCAACTGGTACGCGCGGCGCACCTCCGTGTAGCCGTCCTCCTCCTCCTCCACCTCCATCATGGTGGTGCCGATGAAGACGAGGCAGCGGGACAGCTGCGCCAAGGCGTGCATTGCGCCGGCATCGCGGTAGGCGTTGACGACAGTGTCGCGCAGCTGCTCCGCCTGCCGCCGTGCCTCGAACTTCGGCTCGAATATGTTCGACGAGGGGCCCTCGCTGGCGTTGAGCGTCTTGATCGCCTCCAGGGCGGTGTGGAAGGCGAGGGGATCCATTCTGGAGCAAGGAGAGCGCGCGCCGGGCGAAGAGGGAGAGTGCGTATGGGGGCGCTGCGCTCCGGCCTGCGTGTGTGTGTGTGTGTGTGTGTGTGTGTGTCTACAAAGCGAAAAGAACTGCGGGAGTGATCTTGTAAAGCGCAGCGACGACTACTCACGAGCGTCCCGTGTGACCGTATTCTTCTATGTGTCCTTCAAGTCGTGTGCCACGTTGCCGGCGGCGGGCGTCAATGTGTGTGTGTGTGTGCGCGCGCGGGGAGGGGAGCAGGGGGGAGGGAGAACAGCAGACAAGAAGATGTGCCGAGGCGAGGTGGCGAACAGAAGTGTGAGGTTGCGGCAGGCAGCGAGTCGCCCCTGCTCATGGTCACGCTAGCATACCACTGAGAGAGAAACGGGAGACACGGGAAAGGGCAGAGGCGCGGGGTCCGCTGCTGCTGCAGCGGTCACGTCCAGGGCGGGCGAGGCGGAAAGAACGAGTGGCGCCCAGCTCAACCACTCTCGTTCACCTGCCGCACTGCCCCCCCCCCTCCCCCTCCCCCTCCGCCTTGTCCTCCCCTGGGGTTCTCCAGCTCCCCCCCCAACATCATCATCACGAGCCTGGCGGTCCTCTGCGTGACTCCGCGCACCCGCGTACGTGGACAACCACAACGTGCGCAAGCGGTAGAGAGGAGGCGGGCGGCCTGGAAAGGAAAGCTGGAGAGCCCAACTGCTCTGCGCCCCTTCGTCGGCAGGTCAGCGTGGGGCTGGTGCGGCGTGGACGTCCCGTGAAGGCACAAAAAAGGGCAGAGAGAGGTTTGCTTAGTACGGAGACTTGTTAAGAACGCAACCCGCAGCGCCACGACACCCACTACAGCGCCTGCAGAAACCGCCCGCACGCGGCAGCCGGCGCAATGCCACTTCACGGAATGGGGCTGGAGGAGGAGGACGGGGAGGAGCATCGAGGAGCGGGAGGGGCGGCACAGTAGAGGGCGGGGGAGACGGTTGGGCAGCGGCCCCTGCCTCCTCACGCCTGCTACCACCCCTCGACTCCACCCACCTCGTAAGCCCTCTTCCACAACGCGGAGTGAGACTCGACCAATGGGAAGCACCACCGGATCGAGGAGGCAGGGACAAGGAAGTACCCGGGACTCGCACAGCTGCCGCCTGGCTACCAGCCCGTCTCATCCTCGTTCTCGGCGTTCACCGCCGCGCCGCCCTTGTCCTCGAAGTTGTCCAGGTCGAGGCCGGCCCGCTTCACCGGCGCCTTCTCCACCACCTTCGGCTTTGCCTTCGCGGCACGCTTGAGCTCCTCGCGCAGGCGGTGCACGCGGTCCGCCTCGTCGTTCAGCACCTGCGTGCTCGTCAGGTGGTTCGCCAGTCGCTCGAACACGTCGATAATGAGCTTGTCGTAGTTGGCCGAGTCGCTGAAGGAGGTGAGGCGGTCAGCGATCATGGCGGCCACCTCGTCCACCTCGGCCTCGGTGGCGATGCTACTGTTGCCGATCAGCCCTGTTGCGTCGCTGCCGGAGAGGAGGGCGCCACCCGAGGCGACATCGTTGGCGATCTGCCGCATGTCGGCGATGGCGCGCTCGAGGTCCTCTGGCACGGCCTCATCGGGCTCGTCGTCCTTCTTCACGGGGGCACGCGTTGCGAGCTTCTTCTCCAGCCGCGCCTGCCGCACCGCCTCTTCGGCTACTGCCTTCTGCTCCTCCTCTGCCGCCTCCGCCTCCCAGTCATCCGCGGCGTCGTCGTACTCCTCCTGGTCGTACTCGTAGTCGTCATCATCGTAGTAATCGTCCATGGTGCCGGGGTAGGAGCGGGAAGGGGAGGGGGGAAACGTGCGAGGTTGGATGTTGTAGGTGTGGCCGTACTTAATAGGGGTTGATGGAGGAAAGATGGGGAGGCGGCGGGGGGGACGCTAGAGACCCGACGCACACGCTTGCGGATGGCCGATGTGTGTGTGTGTGTGTGTGTGTGTGTGTGGAGGCAGTGAACAGACGCCTCTCTCGCTCTCGCACACTCAATATCAAAAGACGAGAAGCAGCAGATGTGTGTGGGGTGGGGTGAAGGGAAGAGCGCAAGAGTTGACGCTTGTGGTGGATGTTGATGCGTTTGCCGTGCGAGTAGTGTGCAAGGTCGGGCAAGGGGACAGCTCCTGACTCGTGTGCAGGCGTGCGTACGTGTTAGCCGACGTGGTGGTCGAGGGACCAACGCAGAGGAGAGGCAAAGTGTATGCAGGTGTGCTGTAGCTTTGGTGGTGTGCGATACCGCACGCATATCCAGTTCGTGCCGGCAATGCAAGAGAGCTCGGTGAGGAGGACCCCACACCAGCTCGGGGCTGGTCATTGAGCGATGGGTCAGTCACTCGAGACAGCCAGCGCCACTTGACCGAGCCGACGACTGCGCCCGCCCGATGGTGCGCGGACCTAGGAGGCGGCCGGCCAGTCGCCGTGGCGTCCCCTCCCCTTGCGCCGCCGCCGCTGCGGCGATGCGCACTGAAGGGCGCGGGCTCGCAGCTCAGGCCCGCGTGCGTGCCGCCTTCTACGCGGTGGTGAATTCACAGACAGACAGCTCATAAACAGTTCCGGTTACTCATCGGGGCAGGCGCAACGCCGTCCCCTCCCCCGCCCCTCCCCCTCAACGCAGTTGCCCCGAACTCCGACGCTTGCCGCCCCCTGTGACGCACCACACGCGTGCACAGTTGAAAAGACAAGGACTGTCAGACAGGGGAAGAAGAGGGGGAGGGGGGTGGCCTTGCCGCGTCGCGCCTCGGTACATTGGCCCACGCGTCCACCCGCACACCCCATCCCCTGCCTCGACACCGCGCCATCGCCCCTGGACAGTCGCCTCCCCGCACTTCACACTCTCGTGACTCCCCGCCTCCCCTTCACCATCGCCTTCAAGCCTGCCACCGACCGCCACGCGTCTTCTCCCCGTCCACTCCCCCTTCCTTCCTCCCGTGCCCGCAGGGGTGCGCGTGGCGCAACACGACGAGTACGCGGGGGCCGCGCAGAGACGTCTACGCGGTGCGGTGGCGGTGGTGGTGGTGAGGCGGCACGAGAGGCGGGGAGGGGGCAAGAGAGGAGGCGGAGAGTGCCGGGAACGAGTGAGCCGGTGAGAAGTGAAGGGAGTCGGAACGACGGTCGCGATACTGGCGGGCAGGGCATGCATGGAGGACGGGAGGTCACCCACATTCAAGCACCCACCCACGCACGAACACAGGCGTGGAGGATGAGGGGGCGGGGGGGAGGTACAGGATCGGGGTGGCGGGCCGAGGTGGGGCGGGTGGGACGGACGCGAAATCGAAAACGCAGAAAAGCAAGGAGAGAAGTTTGAAGGCGAAGGCGAAGCACACACGCACGAACACAAACTCACGCACTCACGCACGCACGCACACACGCGTACACTGGAGAGGAGGACTCGCGCGTGCGCAACGCAAGAGACGTGGTGGAGTAAAGCAAGTCCACGCTGACACGCCCACTCGCACTCACACACAGCCGCTGTGCTTTGAAGAAGAGGGGAAGGAGGAGACAATCAACTTAGAGGGAAGCCCGCTGCGAGGCCGGGCCCCAGGGGAGGGGGTGGCAGAGGGTGGGCACAAGCGCTGGAAGATGCGCCGCTGCAGGAGAACACAGGAGCTGGGCGAGTTCGGGGCGGGACGAGCAGAGGAACACCGCGGACAGAACGTTCGGACGGAGCCGAGGCTGTTCCGTGCTGGTGTGCGTATAAGGAGAGGGGAGGGGAGGTGGGGGAAGGGGGGAGGGGGGGAGGGGGGGGAGGCGGCAAAAGGCAGCGGGCCGTGCCGCAGCTTGATAGACGCAACGCCAACGCACACACACCCTTGCCCGTGCGCGCCCCCTCCCTTCAGCGCCTCTCAGGACCTCCGGTGAGAGAGGAGAGCCGCGCAAGCCCCTTGGCGACGCAGGTATCGCGCCGCTCCTTCACCCGCCCCGTCGCGTTTCCCTTTCTCCGATCCAACCAGCGCGTCCCCCGCTGCAGACGCTCAGCGCTGTGTTAGCCACTTTCTTCGCCCTTTACTTCTGGCCGAAGAGCTGGGCCATGTGCATGCCGAGCTGCGCCGGCGAGTCGGAGATGGTG
>JASAOO010003157.1:0-25864 GCA_030849075.1 Zelonia costaricensis | reverse complement strand
CTCGCCGTCTCGGGCCCGAACGGCACGAGGCGGTGGCGTCTCTACGGAAACCCCGCGGTTCTCGGTTTTGCTTCTCCTTCGCTGCTTTTTCTTTTTTTCTTGTTCCCCCCGTCACACCGCCATCAGCGCGAGGCGGTGCAGTGCGCGTATTTTTTGTTTGCGGGGCTTGAATGGGCCGCTGCCCCCCTCCCCCCTTTCCCCCACCCCGTCGTCGTGGGAGAAGCGGCCTCTTTCCTGACCACCGTTCCTCCTCGTCCGCTTCTTTCATCGTTGTCGTCGCCGTCTTTAGTTTGGTGTTTACCTTGTTGACCTCCTTTTTCTTTGCACACGCGCGCACACACACACACACACGTGCCCGTGACGACCTGTGCTTGTAGTGGGTGTGTGTGCCGTCTTTACGACTCCCCTCCCCCCACTCTCCTACTACGATGGTTGTGCGACGCGGTCTTGACTGCGTCTGCGCGTGTGTGATTGTGTGTGTGTGTGTGCTGGCGTGTCTTGGCTTTACTCTTGCGCGCGTCAATTGTACTGGAAGGCTGCATCTCCTCGCCGCACTCCGCTTTCTCCCTGAAGCTCGGGCGTCCGTGAACTCGTGAGAGGCGCGGGGTGCGTAGCTCGCGCGGGGTGATCTCCTCCCCCCCTTCTCCCGCCCCCTGTTGTTCTTCTACGTACGCCTGTTCTCTAGCCGTACACGCTGTTGAAGCGTCTGGTGTGCAGGTGGACAACACATCGAGAGAAGGGTGGCGAAGGCAGGTGAAGGACGGTGTGACGAGAGGGGGACGGAAGTGTCGGATGCGCGCGCTCATTGTTCTCTTCTCGCCCGTTTTTGTTTGTGGGCTTCTTGGCAGTTTTCTGTGTAGCGGTTTTTTGAAGGGGGACTGGCGCTGCGTGTGAGGTTGTGCCGCTGGTGCGGAGTCGAGGCAGTACTTGCCAAAGGAGGAGGGTGCGGTGGCTCGCGCCCTCCCCCCTCGCCACCGTCGGCTGCCGTCTGCAAGGCCATTGCGGTACCTCTTTTTTTTTGTTTTGTTTCTTTCTGTCCTGGCATCTTTCTGTGTTTTATGATTTCCTAGCTCATGTGTGTTCTCCCCTCTTTACTGTCTACGCGTCTGTTCCTCTACGCACGGTTGTGGGCGCCTAAGCTGCGCTAGTGCCGCACGCCGACTGGTATCCGCCCCATCTTCCCCCCCCCCCCCGGACGGACTGGACGTCCGCTTTGCGGGGCGTCCATGAGGCGAGTCGCAGCGCCGAGACACGACTTGTGCGTCTGCGAGCGAGAACAGCTGTGCCCTTCGTCTTGCGCGTTTGTTTAGTTTTTCTCCAGTTTTCTATGCTCATGTGGTGTCGATGTACCCCCCCCCCAATGTCTGTGCTCAATCAGCTCCTGACTCTCGCTCACGCCTTTTGATCCTCCGCCCGTGCGACTTCTCACGTGCCCGCCTGCTGCGGTGAGGCCCTTTACTGCATTGTGTGTGTGTGTGTGTCGTTTTCATGTGCCCACGTTTTGCGTTTCTCCTTCACTCTCTCGCCTCTCGCAAGCGCGTCGTGGCGCTGAGCCATCCTTTGATGAGCGTTACGCGCCGCGTGCGAAGTTGCTCGCGTCACTGCCGTTGTTGTTGTTTGTGTATTGTGTGAGGTGCTCCCCTTTGCGTTCTGTTTCCTTTTTTTCTGTTTGCTTTGGTTCCTTTTCTTTGTTTTCGCGCCTCGTGACTCTGTCCTCCCGTTGCTGACTCGTCGACGGGGTTCGCCTCGTGACAGAGGGCGCGCTGCCACACGATCGCCTTGGCTCAAGCTGCCGTTTGCTTGTTCGCTTCCGGTTTTGCTTCTTGTTGCGCGCACATGTGAACAAGCGACTGCACGTCCTGTCGTTCTCCTTTTCTCTTTTTCTCCGTGCTCACTCTCTGACCAAACCCTGGGCGTGTCGTCTCCTGTCTGCTCTGCTCATGGCCGCGCATTTTTCTCTGCCGTTCCCGTTGCTGCGCTGCCCCGTCGACGCCCCCTCCCTCCCCACCGCCACCTCTTGACTGTCTTCCTTCGCCAGCCCACCTGTCTCCCGCCATCCCAGCTTCAGTCCCTCGTCTCTGTGCCTACGGCTGCGCAGCGCGCAGGCCTCTTCCGCCCTCGTTGAGCGACCGACGCCATCGCGCTGCTCGCCGTTGGTTGCCGGACGCCTCCTCGCCCTGACCTCCCCCCCCCTCCACGTGTGTGCGCCCCCCTGTCACGGCTCTTTCTATCGCACACGTGTTCTTTTCTGGTTCTTGTCGCTCTTCCTTTTTTTGTTGTTGTTGTTCGCGAGGGGCTTTGACATGGCGGAGTTCACAGATAATAAGGAAAGCAACGCAACACAGCGTTCGGTGAGTTCTGCACATGCAGCCCCACCATCTTCGTTTTCTTCTTGCTTGTGTTGAGGAAGTCAAGACACGGCGGCGCGCGAACTCACTCACTCTCTCCCCTGTTTGTGTTCGCGTGTATTCCGTCCCGTGGCGGTGTGACGCTGGTGTGCCAACACCGGCCTCCACTCCCTCCCCTCCGCACACTTTCTTGTACACTGCGGCGATGTGGTGCGGCACCGCGCGGCGTATCGTGTGCCGACGTCTGCTTCCAGCGCGCTCTGCGCGAACACCTGAAGAGACAGGCGTCCCTCCTCCTCCTCCTCCTCCGCCCGAGCGTTGTGCTTTACCTTTTTCTTGTCCCTCTCTCTTGACCATTTCTGCGTTTTTGTGTGGACGATGACAGTTCACCACGCGCACTGCCCCCGCCTCATTGTTTCCCCGCACGACGCGCACACCAAAAACAAAAACAAAAAGGAAGACACAAAAACGAAGGCGAGGGAGCCCATCGACAACAACGGCAAGACAGAGAAGAACGTGGGGCGTCTCCTGGCAGGCGACCACATCTGCGGTCGATGTCGTGCGTGGATGACGGCAGCGTAGGGAGTGGGATTGTCTGCACCTTGGAGCGTCGACCGGCTCATGGGTGGGTCGCCCACGCACACCTGCATGTGATGCTACAGCCGGAGCGGCGATGCGCCTTGCTCTCCTGTTCCCTTTTCTTGTGTTCGTGTGGGTGTGCGTGTGTGAATGTTATGTGACGCTTCGCGCGTTTGCGTGAGTTTGCTGTTTGATGTGCCTCCGCCGTTGTGGTTGTGCCGCACAAAAAAAAAACCACCAAGAACAGGGTAGGGAGTTCGCAGCGCTTGGCCTTGTGTTTGCGTCCCTTGTGGTTCTCCCTCGCCTCGATCTTGTGTTCATCATTCATCAACTTTTCTCCTTTGCTTGCCCCTTGCTCGTCGCGATGTGTGTGTCCGCGTCTGTGCTGGGCACTCCCCCCCTCTTCCCTGTCTCTCGACTCGGCAAGGGGTTCTAGGCTCGCCTTCATCGTCTCTGTCTCGTTGCCTCTTTTACTTCGTTCTCTCCCCTCCAGTACCGAGTCTTGCGTGTGTCTGCATAAGTGCTGCGATGGCGTTGTGCCTTTTCTTTTTTTTTTTTGGCGTGCTTGTGTGTGTATGTGCGCGCAGAGTCTTTACCTGCGCTCGCCGTTGTCAACCTGCTTGTGCCAGGCATGCATGCGCCTGCTTGTAGGCAGGGAGGGTGGTGGTTGCGGTGGGGGTGGCGAAAGTCTGCGCGGCAGCTCGTCGCTCAAAGGCAACACGAGGAGCCGAAACAGAAACGAAAAACGGACGTGAACCGTTTCGGCACCCACGTAACACCCCAGCTGCGTGTGCGCCTGGTCATGTTTTCTCGCTTCATCTCTCCCCCCTCTCCACCCTTAGCCTCCCCCTCCTCCCTTTCTCACCCCCTTCTTGCCGCTTGTTGCCGCTGTGCTGTTTGCCCAGAGTTCTTTGTTTAGCCGCGCCTTCTGGCAACTTGTGTGTCTTTCTTGTGTGTTTGTGTATTTGTGTGTTTTTGTGTGTCTGCCTCTTTGTTTGTGCATGGCGGCATTGAAAAGCCGACTTCTCTTGTGTCTGTGTGTGTGTGACTGGGCGGCTTTCAACTGGTGTTTGCCTCTCTACGTATTCCTCTTCCTCATCATGGAAGTGAGAGTGGGGCAGCACAGAAGGCTGCGCGTGGGGCCGCTGTCACGGAGAGCCACACAAGACGGAAGCCCCCCACCGAAAAGGAAGGACCACCCATCAAGAGGAGTAAACCCCTCTTGCTCGTCTCCCTCCCCTCCCACATTGACTGTGTTTCCACGACTCTCGCTCCTTTTCTTTTCGTCTCGCGGTTGTTGTTGTTTCTCCGTTTCTCGTTTTTTTTTTCTGGTCGTGACGCTGCGTGGGGGTGAGAGCGGAGCAAACGACTGGTCGAGGGGCGTAAGGCCGTGTCTCTCTCTCTCTCCTCTTTTCTCGCCCAAGGCACGTCTACCCTCCCACCCCCTTTGTCCTCGCTATCACCTCTCTGTTGTTGCTTTGTTTTTTTGTTTGTGTTTTGTCTTCTTCCCTCGGTGTAGCTTGCTCTCGTAGTTGCTTCATTCTTTTTTCCGCCTTGACCTTGTGCTCGCGTCACGCGCCCAAGTGGGACGTCCCCATTGCCCTTCTTCTTCCTTCCTCTTCTTTGCCTTCCGCGTACTCGCCCCCCCCCCTCCCCTCCCTCTTGCGTGCGCGCATGCATTTGTCCGAGCATGGTTGTCGTGTGCTTCTCTGAATTTGCCCTGGCCTTGTTTTATTTATCTCCTGTGCTCGCCTTCTTTTTCCTTTGCTGACGATGCCCTTTTCCTCGTGTTCGCTTTGTGTGTGTGTGTGTAGCACGCCCACTTGCCGCCACTCCCCACCTCCGCCACCGCCCCTCAGCCCATCCCAGCGCTCTTGCCCACGGTCCGCCGCTGCTGTGGTCTCCAACGAGGACAGCAAGACGCGCGCATGTGACAATGGGGTGGGGTGGGGGGGGGGCAGGGCAAGTCAGGATCGAATGAGAAGGAAACGAGAACGGCGCCTGTCCGGCCCTTATGTGCTGCCCTCTTTGCGTTCACGACGCTTTCCCTGTTTTCCTTGTTTTTCTTTCTCTGTCCCAGCTCTGTTTCTACGCTGCGGCGTGCAGGGCAAAAAAAAAAAATGAAACAACAAAGAAAAGAAACCAAAGTGAACGAAAGAGCTGCCGTTTTTTTCTGCGTCTTTTTTTGTTTTTGTTTGTTTGTGTTTGGAAGGCGCACATGTGAGTATGCAAGCGTGCACCGGTTGCTTGTACGGAGCGGATGGCGCTGGTTGATTCCTCTGCTTTATTTTTACGTTGCAACGTATGTTGTTCGTGTCTGACTTTTTTGCTCTCTTTTCGTCTTTTCTGATGCGTCTGGCTGTTTCTTCCTTCACGTGTTCTTGTTGTGTGTTCACGTGGCGCTTTCTTCTATTACGGCGTTCGTCTCCCCGTGCCTCACCTCGTCTTGCCTACACATGTGGCCCTCCACTCAGGCACGTTTGTGCACCCTCACCGTGCCCACTTGTCCACAACCTCGGCTCTTCCGCCACACCGCGGTACACAGGGAGCAGCCTCTCTCCAGCGTCCGCCCCTTGATTGCCAGGACATACGAACAAGGCACAAAAAAAAAACGGAAAATGCGCGGAAGCGGAGATGCCGGCCGCGCTCGCTCATCTCCTCTCACGTGTTTGCGTTATCGCGCATCGCTTTTTTTTGCCCCCTTTTTAGATGCGGCCCTCCCTTCACTCTGTGTATCTGTCTGTGTGTCTCTGACTTCCCCGCAGCGCTCAGCTTCACCCCCGTCGTCTTTCTCATCGAGGGAGAAGAAACTCCATCGTCCCCACTCCTTTGCTTTCGTTCTCTACGTGCGTGTGATCCTTTGTCTCTCTCTTTCCTTTCTGTCTCAGACGTCCTCAGCAAAGTTCCCTCGAATGGGTAACATAAAAACAACAAAAAAAATGACAGCCGCACAGGAAACATCAGCATCCTCTGCAGGCGTTGCGAGTGATGAGGTGCAACGGCGGCGTCTACAACAGTCTCTTTCCCCCTCTTGTCTCACATCTCGTGTCTTTCCCTCTCATGCGGCGCATGTCGGAGCTGGTCACCGACAAGAGAGCATGATGAGGCAGCGGGGGGAGGGGGGGGGGGAGAATGCGGCGTGCCTCACAAGGCGGAGGACGAAGCCCCGAGCCGCACCTCCGTTGGTGGACCACGTTCTACCGACCAAGAAGAGAAGCTGCAGCGCGCTTCTTCCTGTCTTCTTTGTTTTCCCCAGTGCAGTCGTGTGCGTCAAGCGCGTAATTCGCAGTGTGAAGGATGGCGAGCACCGATGGAGAGGTGCCACTACCTGATCTCAACACCTTCCACTACCGCCTCCCTCTTTCCTCCTCTCAATGCCCCATTCCTTGCACCGCTTCCGCGTGACTACACCTCACGTCACAACGCATCTCCATCTCGCCCAACCACAGTCGACGCAGTGTTCTTGTCTCCCCCCCCCACACACACACACACGCACACAGACGTAGCATCGTCCCTTTCCCTAGAGTTGCTCGGTCACCAACCACCCCACCCCACCTCACCCCTCCTCTTCCCTCTCTGTTTCACTATTCATCACGTTCGCCTTGACCTCCTCGTGGAACTCGCAGCGCCACCAGGGAACCGCCGTGACTCTTTTTTTTTTTGTCTCTGAACTCCACAGGCCCACGTCAGACGTCTCACACACACCCATTCTCTCCTTTCCGCATCTTCTCTGCTTCTCCTTTGCAGACTCACCCGCAGGACGCGCGGCGCCTCGTGCCTCGTCTGCCTTCTTCATTGTCCCCTAGCCCTGTCGCTCCGCTTGTGGCTAGCAGCAGGTCCTCCGCCCACACCTCGGCCTTTCGCCTCCTACCCTTTTCTTCTCTCGTGGAACCGCATCCGCGTCTTGCCAGGCACTTCCCCTCTGGCGACTCCGCTCGCTGCCCGCGGCGCTTCGTCACGAAGGGCTGTACAGGTCTGAGTGCTCCGTGTGTGCACGCGCGTGTACTCGTTTTCTCAGAGGTTTACTTGAGTGTCCGTCTCCTCTCGCGCCTCGCTCTTCTCTTTCTTTTCTGTTTGTGAAGAAGCCGCTGTGTCCTTGTTGGCCACTCCCGGGGGCGTCTCTGTGAGTGTTTCCCTTCCCCCCTCCCCCCCCCCCCGGGTAGACCTACGCGCTTCTCTGGTGGACGGACTCTGTGGCTTCCCTGTGACGCGCGCGCTTCGCTGCTTCTCCGTGGTGGTTTCGCGTTTGTCGTGCCTCCCTTTTCTTTCCGCTCCAAAGGCCGCAGCCCTCCATGTACGACAACGGCAGCTACACGCAGATGCAAGGCGGCATCCACCCGCAGCAGATGGAGTGGATGATGCAGCAGCAGCAGCGGGCACAGGGCATGAACGGCATGATGCAGCCCAGCGCGCAGTCAGCCGCGTCGCGTGCCTTTCACCTAGAACCGATCAACCAGCAGCAGCATCGCGGCAGTGCGCCGGGGATGATGATGCTCGGACCGCAGTCCGGGGCGGGCGGGATGAACTATGGCCCGCCGCCGGCGACGATGGGTGACGTGCAGGATGGGCGCATGAGCCCGAGTCCCGCCGGCGGCCCCGGCATGGGGGCCGCGTACGGGATGAAGCCAATGGGCTACGGCGGCACCGCCGGGATGGGCATGAACACCAACTCGCCCACGGGCATGGCCGGGGGAAACGGGGACTGGAACAGCATCAACTTCCACGGAATCTTCAACAACGCCGCCAACCCACAGACGCAGTTCTCCGTTGCCTCGCAGGATGACGGCCAGCCGCTCCCGTTCCCGCCTGGCCACATCCTCGCCCAGTACCCAACCGACTACCAGCAGCAGCTCGTCTTCTATTACCGCCTGCTGCGTCTGCAGTACCCGGAGCTTTACCAGCAGTACCTGACCTACTACGAGACGTACTACGAGCCCCTCTACCACCCCGCCGCCACCTCGCCGGAGCTCGACGAGGCGCGCGAGAAGCCCAAGAAAAGGAAGCAGCCGTCCCCGCAGCCGGCGCCGCGGCAGGACGCGCCGCCACAGGAGCAGCCGATGCCGCAGCCCGCGTACCAGCCGCCCCCGCAGCAGGCGCCCCCGCCGGAGCAGCCGAGGCAGCAGAACGCCATGCCGCGCACCACGTCCAACCTCAGCGGCGGTCTCAAGCGGCAGAGTTCGCTGCGGCGGCAGAACTCGATGCGCCGCAACGAGGTGAATCAGCTCAAGAACGAGGGAGGACTGAAGCGCCTGCCCAGCATGCGACAGCAGTAGACAGCGGAAGGGAAGGACGCAGCAGAAGTGAGGGAGGGGGGAAGCGCAGGACGTGCCGACCATGTCACGCCTCCGCTTCCGTCCTCCCTAAATGCCCGCTTCACTTCCTGTGGTCGCGGTGGCGGTGTGTTGATCGGGGGCTCGCAGCGAGGGACTGCTGCGTTGGACTTTACCTTCTCTCCACCCCTGCTCGTTGGTCGACTGCTGTCCCGTTGCCCTTCTGCCTCCCCCCCCTTCACAAACACAGCTTTCCGTGGTTGTCCTGCTGCGCCCGTTGGCGTACACACACACACACACACACGTGGGTGTGTGCGTTGCTCCTTTACTTGTTTTACACCCCCGCCCACGTTTTCCCTCTTTTCTTCATGCCCCCCCCTCTCCCTGTCAATGGCTCTCACCCCCTCTGTACTGTTTTTTTTTTTTTCGGTATTCCAAATCCTGGACACACGCCTCCGCGCGCCCACCTCACTCTCTGCTCTGCGTGTCTGACGAGCACGTTCCATGTATGTACTCCAGACCCTATCTCTCCCACTCCCGCTCTCTGCGATGGGCGCTTTGCTTGTTTCTCTCTCTCGCTCGTATGCTCACTCATCGGTCGTGAACGTCCGTGCAGGCAGCTCTGTTCGTGCTCGTGTCGCCTGCCCCTCCTCCACTTCCTTTTTCTGGAGACGCATCTGCGTGGTCCTCTCCACTTCACCTGCCGCCCCCCTCGCTCTGTGCCGGTCGCACACTGCCTCCCCTCACCCGTGTCGACGCCGCATGGCACAGGTAGTTGCCCATGAGCACCTTCGGCCGTCGTGCAGGCACCGCCCCCCCCCCCCTTCCCCCGAGTGCTCGCCTTGATGGTTCGCTTTCTCTGTCCAATGCTAGGCAGGGGTGGCGGCGCGCGCGTGCGTGCGAGTCTTGCATGTGTGGCAACAGCGAAGCCCCCGGGGGTGGGAGGAGAATGCAGATGTGAAGGGAGGGTTGAGGCGGCGCGTGTCTTCCAGAGCCTTGAAACGCTTTCCAGGCCGCTTTTTTTTCTCTTTGGTTTCTCGGCGCGCGTTGCCCCCCCCCCTTCCATTGCTTCGCAAAGTGCATATGCGTGTGCGCGTGTGTGATTGTGAGTGATTTCTTCTCTTCATCTTGGTGGAACTCGGCCCTCTGTCGTCGACGTCGACGGCGTATGAGTGGGTGTGCGTGCTGCCGCGGCCGCACGAACTTCATGGTTCCTCTACCCACCTTCCCTTCCCGATGCACGCTCGTCTATGTGTCTGCGTGCGTGTCTGTGTGTGTGTGTGTGTGCGTTCATTTGCTTTAACGCGATCTCCTCCTCTTTCATCCTCCCATTGTACTTGACTGAGCTTGTGCTGCATGTGCGCAGGAAGGCCTCGAATATGGGCGTGTTTCCTCATGACGAGGCGCAACATCCGAAATAAGACGACGAAGAGAAGTGCGTTTTAATCCTGCTGCATCAGCCTCACCTCCTCTCTCTCTCTTTCTCCACCTTCAACCACAGCCGCACCTCTTGCACGCGAGCACGTGAGAAGAATGGAAGTTTCGCAGCGTACTGCGAGGCTCACCCCTTCTCTGCACCACCACCCTCACGGCGCATTCGACCTCGATCTCATTTTTTTTCTTCGAGTTTCCCGACACGAAACTCCTCCGAACCGTGCGAGCGTTCGATCGAGGACTCGTGACGTGGTGGCGTGGCGTTTGTGGCGCCGTCACTCGTGCGATGTCATGTGTGTGTGTGTATGTGTGTGTGTGTGGGTATGTGCATTGCTCCCTTTTGAACACGGACCCGTCTGCGGGTCCGTCTTTTCGTTTTCCCTCTTTTCTTTTGTTCTCTTGCACACGACTCTTCTCTATGTCGCCTTGTTACCCTGAGGAGGGTGTGAACGTCTCTCCCCCTCTCTCTCTTGTGTACTCCCCCTCCCCCCCATCCCCTTGGTTGTGGCTCTCCAAGCTTCGCACCTGCCCGACGATGGGCGGTGGATGCGATGACGTTGTGCGAAGTACGTGCTAATGCCACGTGGTGTTTTTCCTTTGTTTTTTTTTTCTTTGGGCTTTGTGTACGCTTTCTGTGACGTGAACAAGTACGCGCATGTGCCCGCTTGTGTGTGTGTGTGTGTGTGTGTGAGTTTTGGTATTGGTGCCCGTGATGATGTGGAAGTCCATATTGGTCTCTTTGTGCTCGTACTTGGCACCCCGTGTGTTTCCAGAAAGATGTTAACTTCGACAGACTGGTGACACCGCTTGCACTTGTTTTTTTTTATTATTATTTACAAGTGCAACGCTCTTCATGTTTTCTTTTTCCCCGGCTTTCTCTCCTTCTCCGCCTCCTCAGCGGTATTTGTCAGAGTGGTGTGTGTTTTGTGGGCCGCGTGCGTACGAGTTGCGTGGATGTGAGTGCGTGTGAGTTTGCAGGACAGCTCCAAGTTTCTGCGCGGTGCTTTTTTCTGCTTCTTCTTTTCCTTTTAGAAGTGAGGTTTGTGCCTGGTGTGTCGTGTGGGCATGTGGGTGTCCGCTCTGCTCCTCTCCTCCCAGCTTCCTCGCCCCTCCACGGCGGTGAACGTCTTAGGCGTCTGTTTGCTGGGGAGCTTTGGGAGACGGCGGAGGCTTGTTCGATCTTGCCGCTCTGCCTTTCTCGGGCTCACGTGAGGAGCCCCGCGACCGGTGGAAGGTGTGCGCGCGTTGGCGGGCGTCTGGAGCGGTACTGTTTCGTGGGAATGGAGAGTGGCAAGGGAGAACCCTCCCTACTCGCAACACTTCCACGCATCACACACACACACACGCACACACGCCGCGCAGCTGGCATATTGAGCGGGGCATCGCACGCGAGTGGTCGCTGCACGCGCCGACAGGATGGCGGACAAAAAAGAATACTGTCTGCTTCCTTCCTACCCCCACCCCCTTCCAGATCTGCTACGGAGATGACATCGCGCGTGCATTCGTTTTCGTTGAAGCACGCGCGCCGGGAGCAGCTCAATCTGGCGTCGCACTCGCACTCGCTCTCTCTCTCTCAGCAGAGAAGTTTCTCACTGTCTCACCCGCGTTGGTGGTCGTTTGTTTTTTCTTCTACCTGTGTGCGTGCGCGTTCGTGCGTGTGTGTTTCTGTGTGTGTGCTGTTGAATGCCTGACAGTCTTTCTCGCTACTTCTCGAGTGCGTGTGGAGCAACCAACACGTGTTCTCTCTGTAGCACGAACGCTTGCCAAACTCTCGTGCACGCGCACGTTTACAATTGCAAAACGAAAGCGACGATGAATCAGCGCTGCGCTATGCGTGTCGATCACGCAGGGCACAACAAGCATGACGGGAAGATGGAGGGCTGGCGTGCACAGCAAGAGAAGGCCGCTTCGCAATACGTGCCGGCAACTCCACGCAACGCGTGCAGCTTTTCTGTGCCGTTTGGTGCCAACGCTGCAGAGCCGCGCACCGCGTGTACGACTTCACCGCCGTGTTTCTTCAAATGAAACAGAGAAGCGAACAGCTGCGCCGCCTCCCGCACTAGCCGTAGGAGCCGCTGCCGTCCGCTTTTCTGTCTGTCTCTCTCGTAACTCGAGTGCCCTCTTGCGCTTCTCTTCTGGATCTCTTTACTCCCGCACTCGTCACCTGCGCTCGCACTCCTCTTCTGTGCCCCACAAACGCACACACGCACACGCGCAAACGGCTGCAGCGTCGTACGTCGCAGTCTGGCGCTTCTCACACATACGCACACACACGCACACGCGTTCGCCTTCTGAAGTCGTACCCGCTTCTTCCTGCCCTCTCCCCTCTCCCCCCTGCTTCTCCCCCCCCCCCCGCTCCCCTCGTCCGCCTTCCTTGCCACTCAGCGGCGCCTGCGTCTTCGACCGCTCGTCTTTCCTCCACTCCCCTCGGCCCCATCTGCCGCCCCTCATCCCTCCTTCCTCCCGCGGAAGTGCCGCAGTGTTTCTTCCTCCTGATTGTCCCACGCGTCTGCCGTTCTTCTGCGCATCCCAGCCTCTATTTTTGTTTTCTTTGTTTCCTTTGCCGCTCTGCAAAGCCCTCATCGCGGTCTCTGTCTCTCTCCCACTCTTTCCGGTGGTTCTCGCGACGCAGACCCGCTCCGTTGTGTCGGTGTCGCGGGTCGCTGGACGCGACGGCGACAACGAGTTTGTGTGTGTGTGTGTGTGCGTAGGTGTTGCTTGTCTCTTTCCCTGGTTCTGCTCAACTGGAATTCTCTTTCCTTTCACCCGCTTTGCTCGGCTTCTTTTTCCTCCCGTTTTTCCAGCGTGGTCGAGGGGACTCCGCGTTGCACGCCCTCGCGCACGTACAGGCGCGTACTGAGACACGAATCGACTGCACCGGTGCTTCCCTCTTCCCCCTCTGTTTCCTTTTAGGGTGCGCTCTCCTTCTTGATTACCCTCTCGCCTTCTTCTTGTTGTTGTTTGTGCTGCTCCTAGCTGTTCTTGTGCCCCTTTTCCCTGTTCGCGTCGACGTAGGTTTGTCGCTCTCAATCCCGTCTGAAAAACGCCTTGATCGGTTTGTGTGTATGTGTGCGAGTGTGTGTGTTGGTGTCTGTGTATTCGGTGTCCACAGCCCAAGGGGTGTGTCTCAGGGGGCCACTGTCAGCCTTCTTGTTTTTTCTTTCATATTGGATCATTATTTCACTGCGCTGCGTCTCAACTCACAGAGTGCTGTGCAAATCTGTGCAACCAACGCGGACACGCCCACTCTGTGCGAGAGGAAGTAAAGAAACAAGACGTTTTTCGCCCTCGGTCTGTTTTCCCGTTTTTCCTTCTGCTCCTCTCCCCAACCATTTGCGCACTGTCTACCAAACTGCGAAGTTGCACCCTGTCCCTCCCCACCCACCCTCTCTCCTCCTCATACCCCGTGCCCCCGCCGCCCCGCAACTCCCTATTCGAGCACTTGCCTAGGCTTCCCGCACACGCACGAGGTGCTCCCCACGCCAGCCGCACTGTCATTCTTCCTCGGTGCGCCTGCACTACGCCACTTTGAAGCTCCCTTGTCTTTCCTCCTCTTCCCGCCTTATTTGCGTTTCTTCCCCTTCCCCTTCCTTCTGGCTATCAGTCACACTCTGTCGTCCTTGTCGTTATTGCGCGTGCGCCAAGTCCAGCTGGTGGGAGGTTGGTGTCATCCACATCCCCACACCAAGTCGCACACATACACCCACGCAGGCGCGCATTTGCGCAGACCTTTCTTGCACTTGCGTCGTTGGTCTTTGTTGTGGTTTTGAGGGCACGCGCAGCGAGACGACGTGCGCCAGGCCCGATGAGCTTCTACGGTCGCCCAGCCTGGGGCTACGGCATCCAGGGCTCCATGCAGAACACCTCCTTCTACGGCTCCCTGCACGGCTCCCAGAACGCGCCCAACGCCGGCGGGGGCTTCCGCCCGTACTCGGCCGGCGGCGGGTCCTTCTACGGCAACGGCATCCAGCCACCCAGCAACCACACCCGCGTAATGAGCGGCAACCTCAACGCCAGCAGCTCCTTCACCGATGCCATGGGGTACGGGGCAGCCGACTACGGCTCCCCCACCGGCTTGGCCAGTGCAGGCCAGCCGGCGTCCCAGAGCTCGCAGGACTTCAGCGACCGGCCTCACTCCGCCCCGTCCACGCCGGGGATCGGCAGCGGGACGCTGGTAGAGTCGGCGACAACACCGCCCCCCGCGGACGATGCGCCGCAGTTGCAGCGCCAGAACTCGTCGTTCCGGTTTCTGCGCCGCAAGGTCAGCTTCTCCGGGGTGCCGACGGCCACGCCAGAGGAGGCGCAGTCGCAGGTCGGCGACCAGCCTGGCGTGAAGCCGAAGCGAACCGGCATGCGGTGGTCGCTCAAGGCGCTGTGCGAGTCTCAGCAGCTTCTCCACGAGGTTGCCGAGCAGCAGCAGCCGACCCAGCAGCTGGAAGAGGAGGGGTCCTTTGCCCGCCCCGTCCAACAGCAGCCGGCCGCCGACAACACGACGCAGCTGCCACATCAGCAGCAGGAGCTGACCAGCAGCAACAGCCTATTCGGCACGGCGCGGACGCAGTCGAGCCTCGCCAGCGGTGCCAACCGCCGCTTCTCTTTGCGCGACAACGCCGCACGCATGGCCGGGTTCGGTCGGCCCATGATGCAGCAGCAGCAGCCGCAGCAGCAGCCCTATCCCGGCGGCATGCTCCCCATGCAACCGAACGGTGGCGTGCCGCCGAACAGCAATGCCGGGTATGCGGCGCCGGGGTTCGCCCAGTTCGTGCCACGCGGCTACGGCGTCCACCCAACGGGGATGCCACCAAACTGCCAATACGTCTTTGTGCCGACGCCCGTGATGCCACGACACTTTTAGCCGGCATCCGTGCGTGGTGCCCTGTCGGTTAGGGGGTGTGCTGTCTCCTTCCCCCTGCCTGTTTCCTCCAGAGACCCCATCCGGTCTACCGGTCCACTTCACCTCCTCCTTTTCTTTTAGCCGGCCTTGCTTTTTCTCCCCTCCTGCGACGTGTACGTGTGTGCCTTTGAAATGCGTGCGAGGTGTGCTGTGCTCCATTTTGTTCTTCTCTTTGTGTTGCTTTCGTCTCCTTTGACGTGTTCTGCGGCTCCAGCGTGGTGCACCTCGCGCATGTGCCTACACTTCCCACTCCCACCCCCTTCCTCCTCTTGCTTCTCTGTAGCTTCTCTCACGCACGTGGTGCCCGCCTCCGTCTTGAATTGGCACTTCCGGTGGTGTCTGCTGGCTCTGAGTGATTTGTTTTGATTGCTTTTTTTTTCTCGTTCGGGTTTCGCGACGCGGGTGCGCCTGGCTAGCACCTCGGTTGCGTTCTCGTTTGTCTTTTCTCTCTGCGGCACGCTCGCCTTCAACGTCTCTGACGCGGCTGCTTCGCTCCGCACTGTGCCTACGTGCAGTTCTCTGTTTTTCTCCTTTTGTCGTGTCTGTGCCTTCACGTCCTGCCCTCGCTTGTGTTGGCGACGAGCGGAGTGTTGTGTTGCGTCGTGCCCGCCAGTGTCGTGTCACTGAGGCTGTAGCTGAGGCAACACCCTCACTTGCGTGCTCGACGTGGCGTCCCCTTGCAAGCATCCCCTAACACCCCTCTCCTTCCACCCCCCCCATCGTCGCCTCCCCTCACTTCATCGGTTTACCATGTGCGTGATCGCCTCACCCGTGTGCCCCTCGCCCCCTTCCTTCACGTGTGTGCGAGTATCACATCGAGGGTACTCTCCGATTCGTCTTCGCGCTTTTTTTTTTTGTGCTACCCCGCCACCCGACGGCGGAGTCTCACCAGACCAACAGCTCGTCCATGCTTTTTCGGGCAGGTCCACGGCGCCTCGTCGTCGGTGCGTCGTTAGGCACCTCCCTCCTCTTATTCACTCTAACACCCCACTGTTTTTTTTCCTCCTTGCCCCGTCTTCCCAAGCCCCCTTCCCCCCCTGCCACCCCCCAACCCACCTCACGTCACGTCGCTACGCGAGTGCTCGCTGCCTCGCTGCTGCTGCACCTTGTTCTTCGCCTCTCCGGGCGACGGCAGGTGCGAATGCAGAGGCTTCGGCACTTGCCACACTCGCCTCGCCCCACCGAAGCGACTCGGTTGCTGGACTGTGTGTGTAGGTGGTGAACGGGGGAGGGGCGTGTGCCCGCTCCCTTTCTCGTCTTTACTCGGCCCCCCTGTCTCCGTTCAAGGTGGGGGCAGAGGCTGCACCCGTGTTTGAACCCCGGTCCCGCGCCTTTGCACATCTGTCACTTGTATGCTGCGCCCGTATCGGCGATGAAACATGGGGCGTGGGGGGCGGCCGGTGCGGAGGAAACGCGGCGGGCCTTCTTTGTTTGCTCCCCCTTCGCTCTATCGTGATGCATGTGCACCTTGAACGTCTGTTTCAGCGTTGTGTGTGCTTCTACGTACCCCCCCCCCCCAACGCTTCGCTTCCGCTCTCTCTCTCCCTCTTCCGCACGTCGTCCTCCTCGTCTCCCCTCAGCACCGCTCCTCTTTCCTTCCTGCCTGACGTGTGTATGTACGTGTGTATGTGTGTGTGTGCGCGCATCAGAGACCTTTCGTGTGTGACGTGTTGCACGACAGCGATTAACATGTGCCCTAGCCTCTTGAATGCGTCACGCCACCGTCACGCGCCTGCCGACTGTGTTGATTGGGAAGGTAGAGGAGAGAGAGAAGGGAAGGGGAGAGTGGACGGGTTGCTGTTGCGCTGCTGTCACCGCAATGGCGGCGTGTGTGTGTGTGTGTGTGTCTTCATGGCGACTCTCTCTTTGTTGTGCATCGGACTTGAAAGGCCACTCGCTCTTCTTTCACCCTCGTGTTTGTGTGTGTGTGTGTGTGTTTGCGTGCGTGTAACTTCTTTGTGCAGTTGTATGATTTTTGGCTTTTCTTGGGTGTTAGCGTGTACAAGCTGGCGCGCGTGTCGCGCACTTCGCCATGTGGAACACTGGCAGTCGCGTACCGTCTCTTGAACTCCGTCCTTGTGTGCCCTTCTCCCCCGCTCCTTTCCCCGTGCTCTTCCGTGACTCTCTTTGTTCTGTTTTTTTTTTTTCTGCCCCGCCGCTACTCGTCTTCTGTTTCCCGTCTTGTACACAGGAGAACGCTTTTTTCCGCTCACCCCTCACCCCCGTTGCATCCCGCTTTGTTTCCCGTTCTTTTTTTTTTTTGCCATCTCCGTCGTGTCGACCATCTCTCTTCCCCCACAAAAAAAGGTGTATCGACTCTCTTGGCGTCGCTGTGCCCTCACCTCCGCCGACCTTGCCCCCCCCCCTTCCTTCCTTTCCCCCTTTCTCCCGCTGCTCCAAACCTAATCGTGTCCTCTGCATATCAAGAGAGAGAGAGGAAGGAAGGAGAGGGGGGGGTTCAACGGCTTCACGAGCATCAGCGGGCGTCTGCGGTGGCCCGCTCGTCGATGTGCTGGAGCGGTGCAGGTGCATCCGCCGCACGCTCTCGTTCGTGTTTGTTTGTTTGTGGCGCTCTATAGCGGTGTTGCTCGCGTGCTGGTGAGGGGCTCCATCCGGTGCCTCCATCTCTCTGTGGCCCTGTCTCCCTCTATGTACGCACCTCCCTCGAACCGCAGTTTCTCAACTCCTCCTTCCGTCCTAATTGTGTTTCTTGCCTCTTCCGTGCCCCTTCGTTTCCCCGCTCGCCCGCAGCATTCACCCAGTGACTGCGGCACACGCATGTAGCGGATTGAACCCCTTTGGAAGATGTGCGCGTCTGCGTGTGTGTGTGTGTGTGTGTGTGTTTGAGTGTGTGAGTGTTTGTGTTTGTGTATGTTTGTGTGCTTGTTTTCGTCTTCTTGAAACAAACAAAGAAAAGAATGACCAAACGAAAAAGCAAACATGTAAAGGGCGGAGTGCGAGGGGAGCACAAAACTCAAAAACCGCAAACACACAAGCACGTCCTTTCGCCCTTTGCCTCGCTGCGTTTGATGCGAGTACGCACGGCGGTACTGGAGGCGGCACGTGCGCCACGCCGGCTTGCGTGCACTGGACCCGCTCTGATCGCGTCTCGGACCTGCTCTACACGCCGTGGCCGCGCGCGCGTCGGTAGCCTTCAGCAGTGACGACCTCGGCCGTTCTCCCTCCCCCTCCCCCCGCAAGCCCCTGCTTCATTATGTACAACAGCCGAAGCCGATGTCTCTTTCACATGTCTCCATCCTTCCTTGTGTATCACCACTTCTTCTCGTGTTAACGGCGCTCTCACCCAGCTTCCCCCTACCCACCCGCTCCTCACACACTTACACGTACGCTGTCACGTTGGGACGCACGCGCATGTAGCCGCCAAACGAGTTGGCACCTTCATCACCCACCGCCCGTCCCCTTGGTTCTCTCTTCGCGCCTTTCCCGCTCCGTTCCCGACTCTCCTCGACAAGTCGCTCACGCGAACGCCGCCATCTCTGTGTGCGTGCTCCTCTTCTCTTCTCCTTGTGTTCTCTTCGGCCGACTAAACCGTGTGCGGTCGCACCGCGAGACGCGACTCCGCACCACCGCGACGAGCGCCACGCGGAATTCACCTTTGCAAGAGGTAGCTAAAGTGCGGAGGAGGGAAAGACAGAGAGCCTTCCTGTACGTGCGTCTGCTCCTCCTTCCCCCCCCCCCCTCCCCCACCCCCCGCACTCACCGACCACGTCTGAGCTGAGAAGCAGGAGCAACTCTGGTCTCCCAGCCCCAGCGTTGCGTGTGGCGTTGTCGGTGCCGTCTGTCGTGACGCCGCCGTCTGTGGCACACCTCCGCCGCCCTCTCCCCCCATTCCCTCACGTGCGCTGTTCTCCGAACAAACTCCGCCCACTTTTTCTGTTTCGCATTCGCCCTACACCACCTCCTTTTTTTTTTCTCTTCTTCTCCGACTTGCACACCGTGATAGCTTTCGTGTTGTGGTGTCCCTCCCCCCTTCCCCTTCCCCCTCCCACGTTGTCCCTTTGGTCCCGCTCCCCCCTCTGTGCAGTTACGCTGGCTTGGATCAATCTGGTGCGGTCTGGATTTCCCTCCCTTCCTCTTTCTCTTGCCCTCTTCTTCTCCTCACCCTTCTCCCGTCCCCCACACTCATCGTGATTTGTTCTTTAAACCATTGGCCCACTCACGTGAACCTCCCGTCCTACTTTTATGTTCGCGTGTGCTGCTTGAACTCTGTCTTGACTCTATTTTTTCTTTTTGCCTTTTGGCTTGTACGGCACCCCCGTGTCACTTCCCCCCCCCCTCTCTGTACCACCGGCCGTGCGTGCGCTTCTGGGCAAGCTCGCACGTGTGCTTGGGTCTGTGTTGCAGAGGTGGCGCGTCGGCGACAGGGTTGACGGGTTCGAAAGCCGCGCCGTGAGACGGGTGTGTGGGCATCACCGTGCCGTCGAGTAGGCCGGCTGTTGTGCCGTGTTGGTGACGAGGCAGCGGCAGAAGGCACGGATTGCCGCGCCGAGGTTCGTAGGTTCGCCCTTTACCGCGCCGAGGTCCAGCGCAGCGGTGCAGCGGCTCACCGCGCCGTCTCCCGCGCTCGACCTCAGCTGGTCACGTGTTCGCTTCGATCTGTGCAACCTAGGACACAGACACACCCGCGAGTGGGAGAGAAATGGGTCGACGAAAGGCGACCAAGGTGGAGGAGCCGGAGGCAGCGACGCGGAAGCAGAGTGTGTATGAGGGCAATGGAGGCCACATGCCGTGCAAACCCTCCATGGCCCCCCGCAACGCCGAAGTGACGCGCAACCAGAGCAGTCATCACCTCAGCCGCCGACAGTCCCAGTCCGGTGCGGCGGTCCGCCGGCCGTCGTACCCGCCGAATGGCAACGGCAGCGGCCCCATTCCGTACTCGGGTATCAACGAAGTCCCGCCGCCACAGCAGCAGCAGCAGGCGCCGCACCCAATGCAGCATCAGCCCTCGCAGTTCGTGCGCGCGCCCCAACAACCGTACCCACCCATGCCGCAGGAGGGCGGGTATCAGCAAGCCCCGCACCAGCGTCAGCCGGCGCCGGCCTCGCCGCGGCAGCAAGGATACCCAGGAATGCAGCCGCACGCCATGCAGCCCGGCTACAACCCCAACACGACCCCGTACGCTGCGCAGGAGAGCGGTGCCCCGCGCAGCTACGGTGAGGGTGCGAACGGGGTCGGCGCCAACGACGCCGTCCGCAGTCCCAGCAAAGGCATCGACGGCGGTGCACCGAGTCCCTCGCTCCAACGCCGCGCCAGTCAAATCCGTTTTGTCGCCGGCGACGGCACCGGCGAGAGCGACAACGGCCCCAGCGTTGCACCACAGCAGCAGCCGCCGCCGCCGCAGCAGCCCTACGCGGGACCTTCGTACGCGCCGTGCCCGCCTCTACCCCAGCAGCAACAACAGTGTCCTCCAGGCATGATTATGAACGGTGGCGGCGGCGAGGGCATGACACCTCAGCAAGCGGCACACCTCCGCAGTCTACCGCAGCTGCCGTTTGTCATGACGCCGCACGGTCCGATGGCCCCGCCGGTGCAGTTCGCGTACCTCGTGTCGCTGACCCCGCAGCGTCTAGGCGGCATGCCACCTCAGATGCAGGCGATGTACGGGGCACAGCAGATGCCGCAGCAGCAGCAGCAGCCGAGACGGCAGAGCCGGCAGTCGCTCCGTGGCCCCATGGGCAACGGGGCCATGAACAGTGGTGCCCCGCACATGCAGCTGATGCAGCCGCCCTACGTGCACCCGCAGCAGCAGCAGATGCAGCAGCAGCAGCAGATGCAGCAGCAGCAGCCGAGTCTGCAGAGCCGGCAGTCGCTCCGCGGCCCCATGGGCAACGGGGCCATGAACAGTGGTGCCCCGCACATGCAGCTGATGCAGCCGCCCTACGTGCACCCGCAGCAGCAGCAGATGCAGCAGCAGCAGCTGCCGCCGCCGGATACGCCACCGCCACAGACGGCGCCACCACAGACGGCGCCTCCGCAGGCGCCGGCGGACCCACAGGTGGCTCAAGGGGTGAGCCCGCTCCTGCCGCGCTTGCAGAGCATCCTTACACGTGTCTCAAGCTTCAAGAAGGCGGTGACAAAACCGCCGGACGCAGAGGCTACCGCAGCGGCCCCCGCAGAGGCTACCGCAGCGGCCCCCGCAGCGTCCGCTGCCGCGGAGGCGCCAGCCGAGGCTGATGTCGCTGCGGGCACCGTTGCGCTTCCACGGACGACGAGCATTCTTGCGCGGAGGTCGAGCTTCGTGAAGGCGGCGGCGCCACTGTCCGAGGAGGCGCAGGCCCGGAAGGCAGAGACGGAGTTGGCAACTCGCATGCGGGCCCGGGAGGAGGAGCGACTGCGGCTCCAGCAGGAAATGCAGGCACGCGAAGCGGCCGAGCAAGAGGTGCGGGAACAGCGGCTCCGCGAGCTGCAGCAGCGCCAGGTTGTCCGCCAGAACACGCTCCGCGAGCCCACCACCGAGATGGCGCCACGTGTGCTCGAGGAAGCGCCTCAGGCACCTGCGCCGGTGCCGGAGGCCGCCGCGTCTACCGTCAAGCTCACCTCCCCGGCCTCGGCGAAGTCCACATCACTGCCGCCCGTGTCGCAGGCGAGGCCAAGCCCGCCTCCACCACGCCAGCCGGCGCCTCCGGTCGTCGCCTCGCCTCCAAGCGTGACTGTGAGTCACACATCGCCGAACTTGACGAGTGCGAGCAACGTGAACAACGCCAAGGGCAGTCAGCCGAGCCCTGCCACGATCAGCAACCGCTCCCACTCACCGGTGCCGAGCACGACCGACCTGCTGGCGCTGCTCGAGTCCTCGGTGGCCGACAAGCCGCTCGCCGACGGTGGACGGTCGCAACGGCCGGGTGTCATGACCCGGTCGGCAGCAGCACCAGCACCAGTAACAGCAGCGGCAGCGCCGGCTGAGGCGGCGCGGACAACAAACAGCGCAACCTCCGAAGCGCCGACGCAGCTGTGGCACCGAAGCCCCACTGTCGCCCTGTACGAGGTCCCTCTGCGGTGCGCCAAGGTGGTGAACAAGGACGGCGAGGAGCAGATCGACGACTCCAAGTTCCCGGTGCGCATCTTCGGCAGCAAGGTGCGCGTGCAGGACCCCGCACAGCCTGCGCCGGCAGAGTTTCTCGTGGACGAGATCGTCACGCACCGCCGCGGGTCGACGAACGTGGAGTCGAGGCTGCTCGACAAGGTGGTGGACATCTTCGTTGCCGGCTACAGCGCCTCGGTGCTGAGCGTGGATGCGCCCGGGCTGGCAAAGGTCGTCTCCGCCTTCGACAGCGCCGCGTGGCTGGCGAAGCAGCGGCTGCTCATGAATATCGCGGCGAAGGTGGAGAAGATGCACGCCATCTACAGCCGCCAAATCGGGAGCAGCAGCGCCACGATCGAGGCGGCCTTCTCCTTCGCGCTCGTGAAGAAGGCGTCGGCGCGGCAGGCGGCGGAGTGGGGCATCAAGACCCCGGCGGTGGCGCAGCCCACCTTCGAGGTGGTGGACCTGCTCCAGTCCCAGCCGACCAGCGTGCCGTTCAAGATGCACAGCAGCGTCCTTCACGGCCAGCGCCTCTCCGGCGTCGAGTACCGTGCACTGCGCGGCGAGGCGGAGTTCACCGCCGCACTGACCACCGCACAGTCCAACGCGTCTGCCTTCTTGGCCCGCCTCGCCGACGAGGTGGCGGCGGACCCGGAGAACGAGCTGCTGGCAAAGGAGCAGGCGTCCGTCTTCGAGGTGGTGACCTGTGTCCTGACGCACCGCAAGCCTGGCGCGGTGACGCTGGATGAGCAGCTTGGCGAGCCGGCCGAGGCGGTGTTCCGACGCGAAAACGCCGGGGAGGTCATCTCCTCGGACGACGAGGACGACACGGACGCACCGACGGCGTTCCGTGCACACAACGGCCCCTCGGCCGACAGCGACCTCATCCTCAGCTGCCTCACCTGCATCGGCGCGCAGGAGAGCCGCAGGCTGTGGACTGCGGCATTGGAGCGCAACACGAACGTCGTGCCGACGGCGCTCCTCGACACCGCGCTGGGCGGCCCGGTCTTCAGCGTTGTGCTCTCCAGCGTCGACCCAACCAAGGCGGAGTCGGCCGCGACGCTGACCACGCAGTCCGCCGTGTCCTTGAAGTTGCACAGCCGCGCGCTGAACGGATCGGCGCGCCGCCTCATCATCAGCAGCAAGTATCGAATGGCAATGGCACAGCACGAGCTCAACGGTGCGAACCGTCCCTCCAGCGCGGAGCAGCGCGACATCAAGGCGGGCATTCGCAAGCTCGCCGTCTCCCTCGACTCCCTCGGCAAGCTGCTCGAGTCCCTCAAGGTCCGCCATTTCAGCTTTGCGAGTGATCAGGCGTGAGGTGTGGCTGTCAAAGTGCGCGTGCCTCTGCCCATGGCTGCATTGTGGGGAGGGTGACGGGGATACGTTGCCGACCCCAGGCCTGGCACACCTCACGTCCCGTCTTTCTCTCTCACCGGCACTAAGCCAGGCGGAGGGCCGCGAGGTCACTTGTGCGCACCGCATGTTGCGAAGCACGAGACGCCGCGGGGGGGGGGGCGGGAGGGGGCGGCGCTCTCTTTTCGTAGTGTGAGCGTACTTGTCGGCGGCGCACACAGTCGACCTNGCAGGTTTCTTCTTGTGCCTTCTTTTGCTTCACCTCGGTCCCAAAACGACTTCCGCTCCCCCCTCCGTTTCTAGCCACCTCACCTGCGCCCTCTGTGCGCTTGGCGGTCTTCTCAAGAGCTTACTGAGTGCTTTCTCTTGTTCTTCTTTCTGCCGTCGCTCAGTCTCCGTGCGTTTTTGAGTGCGGCCTGCTCCGTCATTCCTCTTCTCCCGTTTCCTTCCTTTCCTTCTCTCTCTTCCTCGT
Organism: Zelonia costaricensis; assembly: GCA_030849075.1. Lineage (NCBI taxonomy): Eukaryota > Euglenozoa > Kinetoplastea > Trypanosomatida > Trypanosomatidae > Zelonia > Zelonia costaricensis. The sequence continues at coordinate 2,469 of JASAOO010003157.1, read as the reverse complement.
CGTCGTCTTGCCGTGCTTCGCCGTTCGCCTCGCTGTGGAAGCGGCCGAGCTACTCCCTTCCCTCCGTTCCCCGTCTCGCTTGGAAAGTCGCCCGCCGCTTCCTCCTTGCCGGTGGCTCTCTGACTCCCTCCCCCCCTCCCTTCTCGCGCTGTGCCTGTCTGTGCCTGTCTGTGCCTGTGTGTGTGTGTGTGTGTGCGTGTGTGTGTGTGTGTCAGCAAGAAACACCGCCTTTTTTTCGCTGCGCGTCACCTTTTGCCACTCCGTTCTTGATCAGTTTCTTTTTTTTTTTTGTCCACTGTGTTCTCTGCCGCGTGTGTCTCCGGGAGTTTTCGTCTGCTCATGTTTGTTGTATTGTTGGGTTGGCCGGCGCGCTCCGCACACGACGTCTCTTCCATGTGTGTACCCGGTGCCGCACATTTGCGCTGCAGGGCAGCTGTCTGTGTTGTCTTGTCTCTGCGCTGCACTGCGAGCCGCTGCCCCCCTCGTTGGTCTGCCTTCGCCACCCCCTTTCTCCTTTCGCTCTCGTTTTTTTTTTCTCTTTCCACCACGTCTCTCGCTCACACGTCAGTTACTGCCTTTGCAACTTTTTGCCTTTATGTGCTCGTGCTTCGCTTCCTGAACCACGCTGGCTCCTCGTCCTCCTCTTCCCCCCCCCCCCCGTTCCCTTTCGGCCGCCGTACGTGCGCCCTCACAACTGCCCCATGTGTGTCCCCGAACCCCCCCTCCGTCTTCTTTTTCCTTTTGAGGCACGCTCGATGTGTGTGCGGGGCTGCTCTTCATCTCCGTTGATTTTGTTTTGCTACTCCGTGCTTTCACCTTGTAGTCTCTCGTTCTCGCCTTCATTCTCGTTGTCTCCGTGCGGTTGTGTACGCGTGCACGTCATGTACCCTTCCAGCCGCGTGTCATGTGTTTAGCGTGTGGGCGGCCGTCGCCGCAGTGCAGACACGCGGCGCTCTCGAGTTGTCTCCTTTCCTTTCCCCATTTTCTTCGTGCCTCGACTACTGCCCCACGGTCTTGTACCTTTCCTTCCTTGTCGGGTGGGTTCGTTTGACCGGTCCTTGTCTGCGTATGTGTGTGTGTGTGTGGAGGCTGCCGTGCGTGGATGCTGTACAGCCGCGTCCGTTTTTTTTTTGTTTGCTGGTTTGGGCGGGATCTAGGCGTGCATCGGGGGTCTTGTCTGGTCCACCACGCGCTTCTTGGCGATCTTCTTGGTCACTGCTGTCAACACCCTCGTCTTGAAGAGGAAGCTGAAGTGCCGCTTGCGGTCTGCACTCGTGTCAGCAGGTTACTGATCGACCAGGGTGTGGCTAGGCGCCTTTATGGAACACCCCTGTGCGTCTGGTGACGGAGAGGTACGTAGGCAGCCACGCAGGTTGTGTCTGCGTGCGTGCGTGTGGGTGCGTGCGAAGTGTACTTTAGGGGTGCAGGCCCCGCCACTTTCTTGTCCATTCGATTGTCTCTGGGCATGTCAGACGGTTGATCTCGGCCACCATCTCCTGCCCTCCTCCCTCTCATCTTCATAGTTCACCTTCTTCCACTTCGATGTCTTTGGGACCTGTGCCTGTCAGAGCTTTTTATGTGTGTGCCTGTGCACTGGCGGTGTGGACGTCTGGTGTTTGTCTTGGTCCGCCTGGCGCACGCGAGACGGCTTGTGCTGCCCCTTTTTTTTTGCCTCTTGTGTACTCTCCTTACACAACGTTTGCCGGACCTCTTTGTCGCCGGGCCACCCACCACGAGGCCGTCTGTGTCTTGGCACTGTCGCTGCTGCCGCTGCAGGTATGCCCACTTGTTTCATGTTGAGGGGTACGGCGGCCCCGCCCCCCCTCCCCTCTCTCCCGTGTTCTCTCTTACCCAACTGTGATTAGCGTCGGCGCCTTCGCGCTACCCGTTTCAGCCTCTTGCTCTGCGCCGCGTTTTCTGCTCGCTTGTGTAGATGTGCCTAAATGTGTGTGTGTGTGTGTGTGTGTCTGTGTCTGTGTGCGTGTGTGTGTGTGTTTGTGTCTGTGTGTGTGTATTTGCGTGTATCGCCACGCTGTCGGATGCATCACCGACGGCGTCCCTTGTCCCCTGCAGCGGCTGTGCAGCGAGCGGCAACAACGGCCAATTCTATTCTGACAAAAAAAAAGATGGAATCGTCTGCCCCGTTGCAAGGCGCATGCAAGAACAACACACAACACCAACCAGTCGATGATCCTCGTCTTCCTTCTCGATGCTCTAACCCTTTTGGTTCCAGGAAAGAAAGCAAAACGAAGATGCCACACAGACGCACTGCAATGACGGCAGCAGAGAGTGATCGCCTTCCTTTCGCTCGACGCTGATCGACAGTGGCGCATCTTCCCGCTTGCTTGAGTTGCGTTTTGAGGAGGCTCAATCCTCTGGGCCGGCGGTTCCTTGTGTAGGCCGGCCCGCTGTCTCTCTTTCGCCGCAGTACGTCACGCACTCGTGTGTACGGCCACCCGTGGCGCAGTG
>JASAOO010003156.1:0-25854 GCA_030849075.1 Zelonia costaricensis | reverse complement strand
GGGGGAGGAAGGTAGAAGGGGGGGGGGGGCTTGCGTGAAGGAGAGCGGGACGGCATGACGCGTTTACGGCCGATCCACGCATCACCAACCTCGCACCTCCTCCACACACACGCACCAGCACACAGACACACACACACACACACACACCTACACTGGTGTGCAGGGAGCACGAAAGTGGCAAGCAAACCAAAACGCCCACAGCGACGGCTACACGCTGCTGGTACCTGCAACATGCGAAGCACCTTCAACGCGCGCTCTACCCCTCCCCCCCTTCCCCTCTCCCCCAACCGGAAACACTCCACACTCACCACGTTCCAACTCACCCTTGAAACTCCTCCTCTGCGCCTCCTCGCCCTTTGAATTTTCTTCTTCCTGGCGAGGCGAAGCGGCGGAGCAGGGGAATGAAGGAGAGAGAGTGAGAGGAGGAGGGGGAGGGGGGGGGGGGGCAGGGGCGGAGCGCTGAGCAGTCGAGGGTGCGCGGGAGTGGAGGCGCACCGGCCTCGAAACGCGCGTGTGTGGAGAGGGAGGGAGGGAGGCAAAAGGGACGAAATCGCAGCAGGCACGGCAGGGCGAGGCACACTCACAGAGAGGCCAGGGTTCGGTGAGGGAGAAGCAACAACCGGCAAGAAAAATCATGAAAGCAAGGCACCCACACATTCGCAGCAGCCACAGGAAAGAGCGCAAATGTGTCCCTGTGTGTGCGTATGTGTGGGTGCTCGTGATGGAAGTCGTCACGGGCGCAAGCAAGACGCGCTGCCGCAACAACAGGATGGTCGGCAACAAAGGTAGGCAGTGGACGCAAGGGCGGTGGCGTCGACTGTTCCCCGGCGGGAGCAAGATCCGCACAGGGGTACGCGAGCTGTGCGCGCAGAGAAGGAAGGCACTTGCGCGAAACGGATTGAAGCGCTCAAGGGAAGAAGGGAGGTGAGGGCCGGAGCAGGAGAGGTGAGGGAGGATGCCGCCAACGCCACCGCCTCTACTAGATCAGCGCGGAACGCGACGGCAGTGGGGCGTGGGGGTGGGGGGGGGGCGTATACGCCTACCGGGTAGCAGTCGCAAGACGCAAAGGAGGGCAAAAACGAAAAGCAGATGCACAGAGCCAGCGTGAGAAGGGGGGAAGGCGGCGAGGGAAAGAGACAGGGGCTAGAGCAAAACCACACAGAAGGCCGAGGGCTGCATGGGTCTCTTGTTTGCATCAGCCCGGCCTCTCCGTGCGTGTGTGTGTGCCGCTGCCCGCTGTCTCTGCTCTCCCCGCTCCTTCCCCACTCTACACCGCGGCATCTCGAATGTGAATTGCTTCTCCCTCTCGCGTTCAGCGCCACTCCTGTCCCCTCCGGCCCACTCAGACCCCTCTCTACGGCATCCCCTTGCCGCCTTCCCTTCACCCACGCGCGCCGCGACGCAGGCTGCTACGGCGGTCTCACGCGTTCCGCAGTGCGTTGAACTTCTCCATGAGCGCGTCGTCCTCCTCCTCGTCAGCGGCCTCCTGCTGCTCCTGCTTCTGCTTCTCGGGCAGGCGGGCGCTGCCTACGCGGGCGCCAGACATCTGCCCCTGCACCACTTCCATCACCACCTTGCTCACCTCGTCGTCGAGCTCGGTGTCACTGATGTCCTCGTCGAGGGCGTTGTCGATCGTGTCGTTCATCATCTCCTCAATCAGGCCGGCCTTGGCCATCTCCTTGCTCATCGCCATCATGGACTGCTGGATCTCCTTCACCTTGACCAGCTTGTTCATCTCCTTCATGATCTCGCCGCTACGCTGCAGGGAGCCAGACATCTTCATCTGGCTCACCTGGTTCTGCAGCTGCATCGCTACAGAGTTCATCTGAGCCTTGGACGCGTACATGCGGTTCACCGCCTTGCGCGAGCGGATCATCTCCTTTGCCAGCATGCGAACAGCCACCTGATCGTTCTGCTTCGCCGCCTGCTTCATGGACATCTTCACCTTGGCCTCCTCGCGGCGCACCTTGGTGATCTGCAGCTCGACCTTGCGCTGCTCCGAGCGCAGGCTGCGCGTCCACTTGCGCACCTCCTCCTCCGGCGTCGTCTTGTGAAAGATGTTGCCAAACACGGGCATTGCGGAATGTAGGTGCAGGGAGGAATGATGACTGTGTGTGTCTGTGTATACAAATGCCTGCCGCTGACAGCGAGAGCGAAAGCGAGAGGGGAGTGGTGGCACTGGGAGGACGGATTTGGCGGGCGGGGAGGGGGGGCGAGGGTGCTGAGTGGCCGCCACGTGCGAAGTGCTGCTGGGGTAACCGAACTGCGGGCCAGGCGGGGAGTGAGAGACAGACGGACTAGAGGCGGATCGGGCTTTGGTGAAGCCAACCGCGCGCAGTGGGGACAAAACAAAACACACAAAGGGAGGAGGGGGGAGGGGTGTGTGGATGCCACGGGGTCACGAAGCGACACGAGCAGGGAGTGACGGCGACTACCGCGGCAGGACAGGCCGAGAATAGGGGACGGGGGGAGGGGAAGCGGAGTCTGTAGCAGCGCTGCGTACGACAGTAAGATAGTGCACAGTAGCGAGCAGCCCTTGACGCGCATGCTCATGATCCTATTGTTTCTTTTTTTTATGTGTGTGTTCGTGTGCTGCGTTCTGTGCGCTCATGTGCGGCGGAATGTAGCCGAAACCGCGGCTTGGGGCCGCTGAGTGTGACCTCAGCGGCTCCCTCGTCCTGCTCGACAGTGCGACGCATCACGATGCAGCCGTCTGGATGTCGCTGCCGAGCTGCGCGGCCTGTGTCATGAGGGGTGGCTGCAGGGTGTAGCAGACGGGGTCCAGCACATACGGCAGCTTCGCCGTACGCGGAGCGGCAGCAGACCCCGAGCTCATGCCGGCTTGTGGGTACCCAACCTTCATGGTCATGACGGTGTCTACCTGGAACGTGAGGGGGAGGCACAGCGCCAGCAGCCGGCGCGCGCCGTTGGGGGTGACGAGGTAGGCACTAGTGGTGCGGTGGTACTGCGGCACGTGCGCGATGCCGTCGGCCACGGTCATCATCGGGCACTGCGCTGCCGTGTCAAGGCCGCCGACGTAAACAAGATCCCAGTCCGAGGGTACGCGCCGCATGCGCGATTCGAGCTGCGCCAAGAACGGCGCTGTGGGGTGGCTCGTGTGGGCTGCGGTACGCACGCCTGACAAAGAGTCGCCACCGTCTGCGAGAGTGGCGTCGTCTTCCAGGATGAGGCAGCTCCGCGTGGGCGCAGCGGTGGGGGCGTGAAGGGCGGCGATGCGAGCCCAGAGGTGCACGTGACTCAGAGCGCAGCCCAGCGCAGCCCGGTTCAAGTCCATGCCCCAAATGTGATGGGCGGGCGGCTCTTTGAGTCGGCGCAGGCCAAGCGACGAAATGAAGCCGCACCGGTGGGCCGCGTCCACGTCAACGAGGGCGCCGTCCACGGCAGGGACGCGCTCCATAAGCTCGGCGGTAATGCCAGCCTCCGCGCAGACGGCCTGGATGGCGGCCCAGCGATCGGGCCGGCGATCAAGGTTGATGACGAAGACGCGCTCAAGGGCAAAGGCGGGGCCGGTAGCCGCGGTGAGGCGACTGCACAACAGCGGCGTTAGGGAGGCGCGCATCTCACGCGGTGTGTGTGTGTGTGTGTGTGTGTGTGTGTTTGCCTTTGGTCCGTGTGCACCGCCTCGCTGCGCAGAACGCCGCCGCGGCCAGGACTGAGGAGCGCCGGAAAAGGTGGGTGGGCTTTGGTGCACGTGAAAGGCGTGGAGGAGGAAGAGGGAGGAGGGAGGGGAAAGAGTGGCAGAGGCACGTCCGCTGCGCCGCCGCAGCGTACAGATTTCACTTCGGACGCTCAAGGAGTGAAGGGGCCATGCGTGTGCCTTGCACATTCGAGGCAAGTGCCCCCCCACACGCGGCAGGAGGAAAAAAGAAATACAAAGCCGGGACGCTGCACTCGCACTTCTGCGCGTTCATCTTTTAAGGCCTCGATACTCGACTTTAACAGCAACGTGCGAGACGCGGCTCCTCCGCGCTCGCGAGGGGTCCCTTCTCACCTGCCGTTCTTGTGAATCGCTTTTTTTTTCGTTTCTCCTTTTTTTGTTCGCTGGGCGGATTCGTGCGGCAGGCGGTTTTGTGGGTTTGTGTGTGGACGACGTTGCTACGGCTACAGAAGGGTGGAGAGTGGGAGTCGAGGACGGAACGGGGGACGCGGGTGGAGAGAGAGAACGGGGGGAGGGGGGGGGTTGGCAGGCAGTGGTGGAGTGCGCAGCCGCAAGAGGCCACCAAAGCCGGCCGGTGTTTGCGCCGCCCCGCTCGCGGGTGCGTGCAGGAGTGCCCACCCCGACACTGGCGCTTCGCCGCGACATCCGACCAAGGTGAGGAGAGTGCGGACCGCACTCGGAAAGGGGACCGCGGCACGACAGGGACACGCACAGGCACACACACACACCCACACACGCGCGCGTGTGCGTGTAGCAAGACTAGCGATCTCGTGAGCCGCAGTGTGAAGGCGGGGGGGGGCAGAAAAGAAAAGGTGAGGCAAGGAAGTACGGCAACACAACCAACCACGGGTCCCTCTTGATCATTTCGTTTCCGCTCCACATGCCCGCCATCCATTACACGCGAGCTCAGCGCCAGAGGCAGTTCATCGTGGAGGACCACCGCACCGGCCCCATGATCTTCGACGAGCAGCCCGGCGTCGGCGCTGCAGGAATGACGTCGTCCAGCTTGTGCCCCTTCACGAGGTGCACGTATTTGCCCTCCTCGTCGCCGACGATGATCTGGAAGGTCGCGGCGAGGATGGCGCTCGGGCCGGAGATTTCGACCTCCTGGTGTGGCGAGATCTGCATGAGGTACTTGTAGCTCTGCGTGCTAGCGTTGCCCTCGCGGTAGACGAGACGCATGAGCGAGTTCGACTTGGAGATCATCATGTCATCAGCCGGCTTCACATACGTGCGGGCCCACTCGTGGTCATGCTCCAGCTGCTTGCGGCAGTCGTAGCGGTGCTGGAGGTTTTCGTAGCGCCAAATCTGCATGAACTGGTTGACACCACCGAGCTGCACCGTCCAGCAGCCCTGGCAGCTGCCGATAGAGGGGCGCTGCGGCATGTACTTCATGGAGAGCTGGTGGAAGGCGTCGTAGTTCTCCGGCTCCACAATGTAGCTGCGCAGCTCGTAGATGTGGGACGGCGACTTGGCACCGTCCAGGCGACGCGCACAGAGACGCAGCATCGCGCACTTCTTGGGCTTTAGTGGCCTCTTAGAAGATGGGGAGAGCGAGACAAGGTGAGACTGAGAGCGGGAGCGGAAGGGAGGGGAGGGGAGGGGAGGGGAGGGTCGTGCGGAGAGTGGGCGCGCGGGTCCGAGCCGGTGCGTGCAGCGCACGTCGGCGAGGGAGGGACGGGGGGGCGAGGGAGGAGGGGCGCTGTGCGAAAGTAGTGAGGGAGAGAGGAGGGCACAAATCGGGAATATAGGCGAGAGCAGAGGGAGTGAGAGAGGGGAAGGGAGGAGGTGGTAGTAGTCGGTGCTGTTGGTGAAGTGAAAGCAACGTGTGTGTGTGTGTGTGTGTGTGTGTGTGTGTGCGGAGCTCTCCCCAGGGAGGAACCGGCTCAGGGAGAGGCGGGGGCGGAGGGGAGGCTCAGAGAACACAAAGAAGAAAAGAAAAGGAGGGTGTGTGTAAGGGAAGGTGAGACGCTACGCGTGTGGATTCGGGTATGTGGTGGACGTGCTGGTGATGGGTTCGTGGGAGGAGGGGGGAAGGGGGGGGGGCGGTGACGGGGCCCGCGAGTGCGACAGCGTGGAAGGGGCAAGCGGGAAGGGGAGCGGGGTGGGCTGAGGAAGTCGCGAGGTCGTTTTCAGAGTCATCGCTCGTGAAGTGCACCGATCCCGGTTCGCCGTACCAGTCCAACCCCCCTTCCCCTCCCCTCTGTACCTCCAGCATTGCGTGGTCGTCACGCGCCTCGCGCACAACACAGGGCGTACAGGACACTCCCAACCGACAAGGGCGGGGAAGCGCGCACTTCGCACTGCACAAGCACCGCAGCGTGGCTGCATCGCAACGACTCACTTCGGTCTCTCTCTCGCTCGGCTTCAGCCGACAAAGAGATGCGCGATGGTGCCGGAGAGCGCAGGGCGGTGTGGCGATGGCGTTCCTTCTCCTGACGCAAACACCTTTACGTGTGTCTAGATGTGCGTATGTGTGTGTATGTGTGTGGGGTGGGCATCTTTTTTCGAGGGATATGTGTGTGTGTGTGTGTGGCAAGTGTGGAATCGTTCGAGCTTGCTAATCAGAAGGAGGGGGGCCGCGTCGTGCACGTCGGGTGCCGAACGGCTGCGTCACGTGCGGCGCAGGGGATGTCGTGCGTGGGTGTGCTGTCTCGACCTGCCCGACAAATACAAGGGGGGAGGGAGGAGGTCGCGCGGGGGTGCTGCACGGTAGGCCGGGTCACACCATAGAAGAGTGGATGACTATCGCTGCGCGCCAAGATAGATGGACGCGCGCGTACACCGAGACAGGCACACACACACACACGCACGCACACAGCTACTACAAGAAGCGCCTGTAGTCTTGGTGCAGGGGGCACATGCACGAGCGTGGTGGAGGGAGGAGCAAAGAAAAAACGGGTGAACAGGGCAGAAGGGGGGATGCGGGTACGACGAAGCAGCCCGAAGCAAAGGAGAGCGACAACATCAAGACGGCAAGACCGAGAGGAGGTGATGGAGTGGGGGAGAAGAAGAGGGGAGGGGGTGCGAGGGCGGCGGAGCCGATGCACGGCGACACAAGTGAGCATGCCATCAGCTACTAAGACGAAAAGGGAATGCACCATAAAAAAAAGGGGCTGTCCCAACAAGGCAAGCGCACCGCATTCGCACCCGCACATGCGCAGTGCGCGGGGACGACGCCACGGCACACACGCACACAGACACAGACACATACCGAGCAGCCAGCAGCCACAATCTGCTCGCCCAGCCCATCACAGACATCGACATGAAAACTAATTCGTCAGCAAGGACGGAGGGAGGGGAGGCCACAAAACAAGGAAAAATTGACCCATCCCGACGGCAAAGGCGCGCGCCACGCATCAGGAGCTCGAGAAGAAACCCCAGGAGGTGATGAGAAGAGGGAGATGGTTGGGGAGGCAACAGCATTGACGAAGAAGTCAGCACCATTGTCCCGAAGCCTCCCACCACCGGCCGCCTTTCTTCGTGTTCCTTTTTTCGTCTCCTCTTTCGTTTGGCCAATATAGTGTGCGTATGCGGACAAGCGCTTGAAGGCGAGGTATAGAAAAGTGGCAGGAGAGAAACTGGGACGCCTGCGCGCACACACACAGAAGGAAGAGTTTGGGCAACACAGCCATCCCAGGAGCGTTTTGGAAGGGGGAAAAAGGAGAGTTCGGGCAACCAAGCGTGCAAAGAAGGGCAGGCAGAGAAGACCCAACGGGAGTTCTTTTTTTTTTTTTTTGTAAGATGGAGACGCGGGTAGACACACGGGCAGAGACGCAAATACAGATCAACAGGTGCTTCACCTTCTTGCTCGCGTGCCCTCGGTGTCTGCTCAGTGGAAGACGGCCTCGATGATGATCTCCTGCTCCTTGTCGTGCTTGCTCTTGTAGCCGGTGGACGCCGCGGCGTTGATGCCGCGACCGGCGTAGCGCAGCGGGCGCGTCCCCTGCGTGTACTCGTCGATGCGTGGCTCCACGTGTGCCCACGAGCCCATGTTCTTCGGCTCCTCCTGCGCCCACATCAGCTCCGCCCCGCTGTAGTCGGTCAGCAGCTGCTGCACCTCGCCCACCGGAAACGGCGAGAGCTCCTCGATGCGCACCAGCGCCACATCCTTGATCCCCTTCGCCTCGCGGTACTTGTTGAGGTAGTGGTAGATCTGGCCCGTGCACATGACCAGGCGGCGGGCCTGGCTCGCAGGGACTGCGGGGTCAGGGATGACCGACTGGAACTCGCCACTCGTGAACTCCTCAATCGACGACACGTTGGGGGCGCGCAGGTACTGCTTGGAGAAGAAGATGACGAGTGCCTTGCGGAAGTCGCGCTTCTGGTGGCGGCGCAGCAGGTGGAAGTACTGCGCCGGCGTGCTGGGGTACGTGATCTCCCAGTTGACGCGGTGCGCCCGCTCCTCGCGGCTCAGCGCCGGCGTCGTCACGTCCTCGCTGCTCATCTGCAGGAAGCGCTCGAGCCGGCCGCTGCTGTGCTCTGCGCCCTTGCCGTCGTAGCCGTGCGGCAGCGTGACGATGCAGGCCTGCTGCTGGTTCCACTTCGACTCCCCAGCACTCAGGAACTGGTCAAACACAATAGTGGCGCCGTTCGCGAAGTCGCCGTACTGTGCCTCCCAGATGACGAGGGTCTTGGGGTCGTAGAGGGAGTAGCCGGCGGCGTAGCCGAGCATGCCGTACTCGCTAAGCGGGCTGTTGTTGATGATCATCGCGCCCTGCTTGTCGCTGATGTGCGACAGCGGGGTGTACGTGCGCTGCTGCGTCTGGTCGTGCAGGACGGCGTGGCGCTGGGCGAAGGTGCCGCGCTCCACGTCCTCGCCCGTCACGCGCACCTGGTGCCCCTCCAGCAGGAGGGATCCGAAGGCGAGTGCCTCAGCCGTGCCCCACTCGATTCCCTTGCCGGTCTCGATCGTCTCGTTGCGGCGGTCCAGCACCGTCTTCAGCTTCGGGTGCGGCTTGAAGCCGTCCGGGTATGTCTTGAGCGCCTGCAGCACCTTGCCGACGGTCTCTGGCGTGATGGCGGTCGGCTGCAGAGTCACCTTCCCGAGCTCATCCGAGTACTTCATCTCGCGCCACTTGGCCGGGATGCTGCGCTTCAGGTAGTCGGCGTAGTTCACGTGCGCCGCGGCGTCCTGGTAGCTGCCGTAGCGCGCCTTCTCGTCGATCGCCTTCTGCGTCACCTGCTGCGAGGTCACGACGCCCTGGGCGATGAGGGCGTCCGAGTACCTGCGAAACACATCCGGCATCGCCCGCACCCGCTCGTACATGAGTGGCTGCGTAATGCTCGGGTCGTCGTTCTCGTTGTGGCCGAAGCGGCGGTAGCAGACGAGGTCGATGACGACGGACTTCTGGAAGCGCGCGCGGTACTCGGCCGCGAACTCGAAGACGCGCACCACCTCCTCGGGGTAGTCGCCGTTGACGTGCAGGATGGGGCAGTTGTAGACGCGGCCGAGGTCGGTGCAGTAGGCACTGCTGCGGCTCGACTTGGGGTCGGTCGTGAAGCCGATCTGGTTGTTGCACACGAGGTGCACGGTGCCGCCCGTGTGCTGCTCGCCGACCTCGCTGATGCACATCGTCTCGAAGGCCACGCCCTGCCCAGCAAAGGCGGCATCGCCGTGGATCTCGATGGGCAGCACCTCGGCGCGGCCATGCTCGCCGGCCGCCACCTGCATCGCGCGGGTGTAGCCCTGCACAAACGGGTTGACAGCCTCGAGGTGGGACGGGTTGCACAGCATCTCGGTCTGCATCACTTTGCCCGAGTGCAGCTTCAGCTCGGAGCGGCAGCCGAGATGGTACTTCACATCCGACTGGATCTGGAACGGATGCAGCTCCTGCCCAGTGACCCCGACGAACTCTTTCAGAATGACCTCGAAAGGCTTGCCGATGATGTGGCACAGCACGTTCAGCCGGCCGCGGTGCGCCATGCCAAGGTTGATGGTCCGCACGCCGAGCTCCGACGACTTCTCCAGCAGCGCGCGCAGCCCCACCACCATGGACTCCGCGCCGTCGCAGCCGAAGCGCTTCTGCGTCGAGTACTTGCGCTTGAAGAAGTCCTCGAAGAAGACGGCCGAGCTGACGGTGTTCCAGATGCGTAGCCTCTCCTCCTTGCTCATGGTGCGGTGCAGCACACTCTCCGGGCCCTCGAGCTCAATCTGACTGCGAATGAACCGCTTGGAGTCGCCGTCAGTGAGGTGGACCAGCTCGAAGCCGATGCGGCCGCAGTAGCGCTCCGTCAGCAGCTCGTGCAGCTGGCGGATCGTCATAGGTGGCGACGACGTGTCGTAGATGCCGCCCATCGCGTTCTGGAAGCCAACCCGCACCACCCGGTCCGCGTCCTTCTCGCTAAACCCGAAGAAGGCGAGGTCGAGCCGCACCATCTCCTTGTACCGCCGCGACGGCGTGCGCTGCGTGACGTCGGTGTCGATGTAGTTGAGCGGGTCGGTCTGGGCCATGAGGTGGCCGCGGTCCTCAAAGGCCTGGATCATCCACGTCAGGCGGCCGCAGTCCGCCAGCGACTGCTTCACCTCCGCCTCGTCGCCGCCCTCGTTCGGCAGCACCCGGAGTGGCGTGTCGAGGAGGGCGCGGTCGTAGTTGGCGAGGTCGCTGCGCGAGAAGAGCTCGGCCCACGACGCGTCCACCGCCGCCGGGTCCTTCTTCCACTGCTGGTAGAGCTCGTCCATGTACATGGCCGAGCTCCCGCTTAGAAAGCTGTCGTTGTCAAACAGCAGCTGCCGCTCCGGCACGGCGTCGCTCGCGTGGCGGCGACCCGTCGCGAGCGCGACAGGGGTCGTGGGGCGGGACGGACGCGCAAGCGCAGGAGCCGCCGCCGCCGCCACGCAGCTCGCCACCCCGCGCACCGGCACCCATCGACGCATCATGGCGGTTCCTGGTGTTCTTCCGTTTTCTCTCGCGCGCTGGCTGGCGCCAGGTGTGTAAGGCCAAGGGAGGACCTTCAACGGCCGAGGCTTGGCTTGACGCGGTGTCGTGGATAGGCGGAGGGGAGGGGAGGCGGAGGGCTTGCACGACTACCGTGGCGCTCTCCAAACAAGACGTGGAAGCGTCGGTGGCACAGGCTGTACTAGGTGTTGAACTTCTTTGTCTCTTTCCTAAGGCAAGAACACAAACAAACGAAAATGAACCGGCCGGGCGGACTCGAGGGAGGGAGGGAGGGAGGGAAGGAGGGGGGGAGAGAGCGCGCAGACGCAGGCACTGAGAAAGCGGCTCGCGGCAGCGGAGAACGGGGGAAGCGTGAGCGCTGAAAGACGGGAAGTGAGGGACGTGAGCGGGGAGGCGCGTAAGGCGCGGAGAAACGAACACCGACGCGAAGACAAAGAACAACAAAAACCCAAGAAGAAAGAATGGGGCGGGTGTTGGTGGAGGAGGAGGATGTGCCCGTCTGTGATGGAGTGCTACGACAAGAGAAAAGGAAACTGCGCGAGTCCGCAACTTGGAGTGAAGGGGGATGGGGAGGGGAAGGGGGGGGGGGCTCAGATAGTGAGCGAGAGCGCTGGTTTGGCGAGTTGGCGTGTGTGTGTGTGTGGTGCGGGGTTCCGGTGACCAAGAATTGGCGCCAGGGAGGAGGAGGCGCAAAAGCCCACGACACGCGGCGACGCCTACACGCAACGGCCAGTCGCTTGCTACGGTATGCGGAGGCGGGATAAGCGGGAAACAACGCGGGGAGCGTGGGGAAACGTCCGACGCCTGACGATGCCGAAACGGGTGGAGGGCGTGAAGGATAGGAGACGTAAAAGGGGTGGGGACGTTGGGGTGGCGGAGGAGCTAGCTCGTACTGACGTAGCTGCAGCAAACCTGTGAAGGTGCAGACGGATGCAAACGTGTTTGTGTGTGTGTGTGTGTTTATTGGGAGCGTGGAGGAGAAAGACGGGAAAGGAGCGGAGATGGTAAAGCGGCGGGCTCTAACCGACTGGGCGGGAGGGAGGGACATGGAGTCGTCGGAGAAGGGGCGGGGGGGGGCGCAAACACGGGGAACGGCGAACGGGAAAGCGTAAAGGGACTCTGTCCCTCACCGCGTCCTCAGCTCTTGAAGGAGCACAGCACCACGTCATCGCCGTCTCACGGGGTGAGGTGGGAGGTGGTGCCCGTGCTCTTGACTCGCGCTCCGAAAGAACCGAGTGTGCCCTTCTTGGCAGCACTCCCCGTCGCGCTCGTCATCTCGCGCGCTCTGCCCCAGCAGTCCGTGTGCGCTGTGAGGCTGCACAGAGTGGGCGACGCACGCGCACTTTGCCTGGCACCACAAGGTGCCGGCGTGTTGTGCTTCGTTTGTGTTTGTGTGTGTGTGTGTGTGTGTGTGTGTTTGTGTGAGCCTACTCAAGGCTAGATAGCAGCGGAGAGCAAGCCAACGGCATGGCGTAGCGAAGGTGGTGGGGTTGGAACCTGTGGCGGAGCCCATCCATTGCATGCAGCGTCTCGGTTCTCTGTCGCTCTCTGCCCGAGACGTGCTGCGCAGTTGCCACTCTCCTCCCTCACCTCTCTCGATCGCCTCTCTGTCACGCCACCCCATCGCGCGCGCGTGTGTGTGTGTGTATGCGTGTGAGCGCGGAGTTGAACTTCGTTGACACCCCGTGTCGGCGCCTCACCGCGAGACCGGCAGGCTCAGCGGTGGTACATGAGCCAGTAGGTCGTGCCCGCGCACCACGCGCACAGGAAGAAAAGAATGGTGCCCAGGGCGAACAGCACCAGCGCGACGATGGTGGAGGAGCCGGGTACGTGGCCGAGCAGCGTGTACGCGAGCTGCTCCACGAAGCTGCTGAAGTGCGCGGGGTTCATCATCACGGTGCTGCGCGGGGGCAACAGGTCCGGCACCACGGGTCGGAACGGGTCGTCCCAAAAGCCAGCGCGGAGCGTCGACGGTGGGGCGACGACTTTGATGGGCATGTCCGTGTCGCGGAACGGGGACGGCACCGCCGCTGTCGCCGGCCTCCCGTAGCGGCGCCGGTGCGCGGCCTCGAGGCGACTGCTCGACGCATCGCGCAACCGCGCCGGGTCCACGACGCGGCACCGCGCAAGGTCTGGCTGCTGGCAGTAGACGAAGATGGAGGGGTCGACGCGCATCAGCTCCTCGGTGGAAAGAGCGGAGGCGTACACCTCGTCCATAACCGCGTCTGCCTCACCGACAGCCTGCCGCGCACCGCCAGGCACGGGGTGGCGCCACTCCTCGATCAGCGACTGCGCCACGGTGGGGCGGCGGTGGCGGTAGGCGGCTGTCAGTGGGTGCGTCGCGTAGTCGAGGGGGATCGGCTGATGACGAAAGCGGCGCGCGACGGCGCGAATCATCTCGCGTGCCTCGGCCGTCTCCTCCTCGGCCACCGTGGTGAGGGCGTAGAGGGGGTGCGCGTGCCCGTCGGTAACGAAGCTGGTGCCGTTGGGCAGCACCTCGTCCAGCAGCACCGCGACCCGCTTTCCATCAACCGCGCGGATCGCCGCGTTCAGCTTCTCCACGCCGCTGGCGATGTGGAAGATGCCCACGCCGTACGCGCCGGAGAGGAAGATGGCGAGGATGCCGGCCAGCATGCCCGCCATGTAGAAACGCGCCGCCGACTCCGCCTCCGCCCCGCGCCGCCGCATCGTGCCCGAGATGAGGCTGGTAGACAACAGAAAGAATGAAAAGGGGGCCCAAATGGAGTCCAGCGCTGGGTCCCGTGTGTCCTCTGATGGAACTTCAGCGTTTGCTGTCCCTCGCGTTTGTGTATGTGTGTGTGTGTGTGTGTGTTTGTGGTGCACAGCTGTGAAGTCACCAATCGACTGAGGCGCCGTCGCGCTTGGGTGTTTAGAGTCAGGAAACAAGATGCGTTCAAGGGCACAGAGAAGCCTAATCATCTGACCTGGCGACACCACGTCAGTTCCCGTGTCGTGTCTCTGGGCCACGCGTGCGCGGCTGCTTGGACTGGCCACAACGAGTTCACGACTGGAGGACACACAGTCGGCGAACTCCCAGCTGGCCACGCGCACACGCCGCGTGTCTTCTCATTGCATAAGAGACAGCGCCACGCTGCCGCGGCCCCCTATCACCCCGCCCCCTCCGAGCAGCGGTCTCCCATCCCCCCTCCTCCCAAAGCCGTCGTGCGTATTTTTGTTCTTCTGCTTCCTCCCTGCTGCTTAGACGATTACAGGCCGCGCGCATCGCGTTTCTTTCCTTTGTTTGTTCTTGTCGGTGGGACGACAACAGAGTGCAAGGTGCAGTGGAGAAGCAGCAGCTGGGGAGAGACAGGACGACGCGCAACACGGGAGCGCTCACCGACTAACGATCCCCAACGCTCATCCCCACTCGACCTTCCCTCTCCCTCCCACGCACCGCATACTGAGGAGCACCTGTTGCGCAGCACGCGACACGCACTGCTGCTCGCCGCTTGTTGTCGCCGTTTGCGTTTGAGTTCACCTCTCACGCGCCGAGGCCCTTCTTGCCTTTGTGCGTCATGGCCGACTCAAACTGCGACTCGAGGTTCGCGTTCATGCGCTGCACCTCGGCGTTGTTCGCGGCGAACGTGTTGTGGTGCGACGCGGCGCTTGCACCGGCGCTGTGCACGGCGCCGGCCTTGGCTCCGCCCATGAGCCGCGCGAACTTGAGCCGCTTCTGCTCATTCTGGTTGAACGCGTCGGTCGAGGCGTACTGGCCGAGGTCGACATCCGACTTGGACGCGCCGTCTGTGGAGGGGCCGCCAGAGCGCGCAGGGGCGGCGGTCGCGGAGGTGCCGTGGCTGCTCTTCTCACCTCGTGTGCGCTTTGCGTGCGGCGGCGCCTCGCTGCTCTCCGCCGCCGCAGCAGCCGACTCCACGTGGCACTTGAGCGCCTTGCGGCACGCCTTGAGCGGCGCCTGCAGCGCGTGGATTGCCGCCTCTGCGGCATCGCCGTCACGGTGCTGCTGCAACTCGCGCTCGAGCAGGCGAATGGTGACGAGAGCGACGGTGGCAAGCGCCTCCTCGCGTGACAAGTTCTGCGCCTTGGACTCCGCCTCTGCGCCGTGACTGCTCTCCAGCTGCTCCACCGCCGCGTCCCTCACCTCACGCATGCACCCCTTCAACGACGTCATGGTGGGGAGCTGCTAATGCAGGTGTGCGCCAACGATAAAACACCGAGAGAGCGAGAAAATGGGGTAGTGCGCCGCGTGCGTGTAGCTGTCGATTGTTTGTGTGTGTGTGTGTGTGTGTGTGTGTGTGTGCCGAGGGGAGGGTGTGAGGGTCCTCAATGTCCTTGTGTGGTGCCAGGGGGAGCAGAAATAGAGAGAGCAGAGGATTGGCATGCGGTGATGTTTGGGGAGATGCGCGGAGAGGCGACCCGGTTGCCGCACTGCCACACCGTGCCTCACGGGCCAGCCAGCTGCTTTCTCACCACGCTGTCCGATCTGCCTTTTTTTTTTTCTTCAACCCACTCGTGCGTGTCTTGAGAACCGGTAAAGTGAGGGGGAATGGGGCAAGGGAGGTGCGCTGCGTTGTGGATTTCTCTCATTCCTTGGAGCCTCTCTACCGCTGGACAAGCCGCCCACCACGCCCGCGGCAAGAGCCGCGAGAGAAGTGAAGGTACAGCAACAGATGCCCTTGGCGGACACCGCGCAGGGGGGCACGACGCGAGATCGACAGCACCGTCCGCGGTGCACGGCACCCCTGTAGCCGAGGCTGCAGCGGGCAAAAGGCGGTCACGAGGAGGGGGGACCACCTCCCCCGTCCGTCTCTCTCTTGGAAATGCGGTTGGCTAGTGTACATCACGGGCTTCCCACCGACACGTACCAGGGCTCTGGTACTCCCTTCCGTGGACATGCCGTGCTCTGACGTGTGGGTACTGCTGCGAGGCAGGCGGGCGGGAGGCGAAGGAGGGAAAGGGCGGTCGGCAGCGTGCCTATACGGCAGATAGGCGCCTCGCTTCCCTGCTTGAAGAAGTGGGTTGCGGCACTTCCCTGTCTGAGACCGTGCCGCCGCCTCACCCCAGAAGCACGTGGTACCCACACACCCGGTCAGCCAATGGGCAACTCGCGCTCCTCCTTTCGCGCGTAAATGGGTCGCAGCGCGTCGGTCCGCACCGCGGCGCCAGGGGCGCCGTCTGCGCCGCCGACAACCGGGGCGGACGCGCCGAGAGACAGGTGCACGGCTCCGCGTGACTGCCGCAGGACGCGGTCGCGCAGCTCCGACTCCTCGAGCTGCTGATACGTCTCGCGTCGCTGGCACATGGCCTTGTAGAGCGCGCGCTGATCCTCGTACCGCATGCGCGGCTCACCGCTCGGGGCCGGCCCCTTGCGCGGCGCCACCTTCACAATGATCCTGCTCTTGTCGTTGCGCCCACAGTACGTGGCCAGCGTCCCCTCCATCGCCTTGCCCGAAAACCACAGCGCCGCCTCATCCTCCTTGACCCGCTCGTTGGCCTTCCACTCGGGGTCCAGCAGAACGCGGCAGTGGTACACGATGAGCCGGGTGTCCTCGTTCAGGTCGGGGTCCTCGTGCTTCGCGTACAGCTGCTGCACCGCGGCCTCGGCGGTGCCGTCGGGGTGCGTGCACTGCGCGGGGTAGAGGCGCGTCGTGCGCTCGCGCAGGTCGCGCTCAGCCACGTCAAACTCGTCACCCTGTACGGGCGTCTTGACGTCCTTCAGTCGTGCGTAGAGCGCGTCGATACGCGCCTGATACGCGTCCCTCTCCTGGTGAAGGTCCTCCCCCTCCGCGACGCCGGTCACCGCGCGCTTCTGCTGTGGCCACAGCGTGGCGAGCTCCTGCGCCGACATGAGCATCAGCCGCACGTGGTGGCGCTGATTTAGAATGTGGGCTATGGCCGGCACCACTGTCGGCGGTGATGGAGCGGCAGAGGTCGTGGTGAGTGCCCCCGCGCCGCCGCTGTTGCCAGATGAGCTTGTCGCTGCCGGCCCCGTGCCCGCCGCAGCAGAAGCAGCAGCAGCGGCGAGGGGAGGGGTGCCAGCAGACAGGGCGTCTGCCAGCGAGCACTCTACCGTGAACTCATCTGGGTAGTGCGTTCCCTTGACAACTACAAACACCATGACTGCAAGGGCTCAACAACGACGAGACCGGGGGCAGGGAAGGAGTTTGTGTGTATGTGGACGTGTGTCTGTGTGTGCGGTTCTGCCACGTCAGCGGAATGCACGAAGGACGGCAAGCTTCGGCACCGTCCAGGCTCGAGAGGGAGGGGGGAGGAGGAGGGCAGCTTTGCAGGAACAGGAAAAGAGAATCGGCTACAGAGGGTGCTTCAGCAGGGTCGCACCGGACACGTCGGGCGTTGGGCACTACCCCGTCCCATCGTCAACGTCCGCATTTCCTCACGTTCACGTCTTGCGCTTTTTTTTTTTTTTTTGAGCCCCCCCTCTCTCTTGCCGCCGCCACCTCATGAGTTGCACGCGTGCGTCTTTCGTCTCTGTTTGTGTGTGTGTGTGTGTGTATGTGTGCTTGGTTTACGCTGGATAAGTGCAGCGGGGGGGAGAAGGGGGGCCTTCTGGAGACGCAGAGCGCCGCGAGAAGGTCGGCGGGGAGAGCGAGAGGAAGGAAAGGAAGAAAGGCCTACGCGCTGCTGGCGGGCGTGCCTGCCTCCTTCAGCAAGCGCTGGCCCAGCTCGCTGTCGCGCAACAGCAGCTGCCGGTCACGGCCCAGAGAGGGGCTGTGCCGCACCATCTCCAGCGCGGCACGCTGCGCCTGCAGCCAGCGCACCACCGCCGCCCGTCCGTCGAGCACGGCGCGATGCAGCGCCCTCGCAGCCTCGGCTTCCGTCTCCGCCTCCTTCGCGGACGTCTGCTCCTCGGCTCGCAGCACCGCCAGCGCAGCGAGCAGGTGACTGGGGCGGGGCACACACACGAAGTGCTCCGCCGAGGTGCAGTGCTCGGGCGCCACCTCCTGGACGTACTCGCGCAGGAGCCGCAGTGCGTGCTGCAGGGCATTAGCGCTGCGGAACGGCACGCGATCCATCACGGCAAGACTGACAAGCTGCGCGTAGACCTCCTGGGTGAGCGCCATCGGCAGCACCCCGGGCTGCTCCAGCAGCTTCGCCACGTGCTCCATGTGGTCGAAGCCGCGGTAGAGCACGACGAGGCGCAGGCACAGCAGAGCCTCCTCGGCGCACGCGCTCGTGAAGGGGCCGCGGCCGACCCGCGTCTTTGCCACGCAGCGCGCCGCCGCCGTCTCCAGGCGCTCCAGCGGCAGCGCCCGCGCGCTCCACCCCACGCTGTCGCACAGCTCTCGCCACCGCGCCACCGCCGCGTCGCCTGACGGCGCGGAGGCGGCGGTAGTGGAGGCGGTGAAGCACTCGGCGAAGATGGCCTGTGCCGTGTACGTGGCCCAGCCGCGGCCGAGGCAGACCCGCTCGAAGGCCGCCGTAGCGTTCGTGTACTGCGCCAGCTTTGCCAGTGCGGGCTGAAACCCGTAGAGGTGGGTGACGGCGGTGGCCCACTGCTCGAGCGCATCGGCACCCGCCTCGGCCGCCGTCTGCCAGCGGCGCAGCGCCGCCACGCAGAGGCGGTAGAAGAGGGAGGAGAGCAGCACGCGGCACTGCGTGGCGACGGCGTCGGTGCGGTTGAGGGCGGCTCCGCGCTGCTGCAGCGCGTCGCCCTCCGCCTGCACGGCGAAGAGGCGCACCCCGATGGCCACGACCGTGAGGGACGTCGGCTGCGTCACGAAGGCGGCGGCAGCCAGCGGCGCGGGCAGCCACGCGCTGGGTGCCGCCGCATCCGCAGCCGTGTCGGCCGGCCCGAGGAAGTGCAGGAGGAGGCGGATCAGTGTGTGCAGGGCCGTGAGCCGATCCGGGCCGCGCAGGCACACGAGGCTCTCCCACAGGGAGAGGAAGCCGTGAGCGGCCTCGGTGGGGGTCGCCAGCGTCGCCCAGAGACGATGCAGCGGGTCAGGCGACGCGGAGACCTTCGCAGAGGCGACGGTGGGCGCAGTCGCTGCCGCTGGAGAACTCGTCGGCAGCGTTGCGGTGCCGGCGGTAGCGGGACTCGCGGCAGCATCCGCCGCGGCGGGGGCAAATACCGGCGCCACAGGCATGTGCAGCACAGCGGATTCAGCAACGGTCTTGCCGCGGGTCGCACGGGTGGCGGAGGCGACGCTCGCCGCCGGGCTGCCGCGGGCCCGCTTCGTGCGCGCGGCGCTCACGTCGCTACGTAGAAGCGCGCCGCCGAGGACGATGCGCAGCCGGCGCGGCCCCTGCTCCTCGTCCTCTGGCGCGTCAGAAGCCGGTGCCCCAGCCACAGCGGCGTGCGCACCCTCTTGTGTCTTCGTCTTTGCCTCTGCGCTCTCTCGCGCCGTGTCCACCAACAACCCGTTGGCCGCCGCAGCGGCAGCGGCCGCAGCAGCCCTGACGGCTGCTCGGCTTGTGCGAACCTTCTTCGCGGGCGGCGCCTCGGACTCGGCGTCTTCGTCGCCCTCGTCTGGCGCAGCAGCAAGGACTTCCGGCGCAGCCGCAGGGGTCCCTGTGCGGGTGGTGGGGGCAGCTACGGCGGCGGTGGTCGCCGACTTCGCCGCTGCCTTCGTGGCGGCCTGCAGCGACTTCTGCATCGCCACTGCCTCCAGCCGCTGCTCCTCCAGCTGCGCTTGGGCGGTGCGCACCAGTGCCCGCTGCGCCTCCAGCTCCTGGAAGACCTCGGTGTAGACGAGCTCGTACGCAGCCTCCCGCTCGCACGTTGCCGTCACAAACAGCTCGAACTGCTGCTTCAGCTGCTCCATCTGGGAGGCCTTGAGCTCGGCAGCTTTTTGGTATGTCTCCACCTCGGCGCGCAGCTCCCGCTTCACGCGCTGTACCGCCTCCTCGATGCGCGCGGCCGTGAGTGCGGGCTTCGCCGCGGCACTCGCGATGGCTGCTCCGCGGGGTGTATGGGCTGGAGTGGCATTGCTGCTGCCAGCCGCGGACGCAGGAGCGTGCCCCGCGGCCCTTCGCGGAGCCGTCGCAGGAGCCGCCGCCGCAGGTGCAGGAACGCTCCGCAGAGACGACGCAGGCTCGCTACCGGCGTTCGACGCTGTCGCACACGGCGTGGCGGCTGCTAGGCTGACGCGGGCGCGGAGCCGCGCATTCTCCTGCCGCAACTCGCGATTCTCCTGCGTGAGCCGCGTCAGCTCCGCTTCGAGCTCGCTGCCGCCCCCCTCGTGGAACGGGTCCTCCATGGCGGAGCTCAAACCGAGCCGGCAGCAGCGTCACACAGCCAGGGAAGTGAAGCACACACGCACTCGCAGGACCTCCCCAACCCCTCCCCCCCTTCCCCTCCCGCAAAGCACGGAGAAACGAAACCAGCAAAAAGAAAGCGCGGCGCCGAAACGGAACGCCGCGCGCCGCTACCCCGCTGCGTCACCGCGCGCAAGCCACACCGTTTTCTTCTTCTTCCTTCCTTTTTTCAAAGGGCACCGCTACACGGCGTTCAAAGCAGCGTTCGCGGACGTGCGTAGAGGGCACCACGTCGACAGAGCTCGAGTGGGTTGAGCTGGCGGCCGCCGCTGCGGTGTGTGGGTGCGTCGGTGTGAGTGTCCAAGTGCGGGCGTACGCGCCGTGCGCTCGAGTCGACCTCCTTCAGTGATGGGAGTGTGTCGGGGAGGGTGGGAGACGGGCCGAGCCACGCATATAGGGTGTGGAAGGGGCCAGAAAAGGGGGTGGGGAAGAGCGGAATAGAGAGGAAGACCGGGAACGCGTCGGTGAACGATGCTCGTGTCGTGTAGACATCGGCGTCAACGGTGCGTGCGCCACGCAGGAAAGGAAGCGGTTGAAGAGCCGGAGCGCACCTGCCTCGACACGCAATCCCTGCTCTCGCGCACGCACGCGCAAGGCACCACGGCGACCACGCTTGACAAGGTTGCACGGAGGCCAGGGTCGCCGCTGACGCACCGCGTGGGGACAGCTCCAACTCATCACGAGCGAGCGAGTGTGCGCCTTTTTTCTCAACTGTTGTTTCTTCTGTTCTGTGTATCGATCGCCTGCGGTCACGTGGGCGCCTTTCACAGTCACAAATGCGCCTCCCCCTCCCCTCGTGGCGGGGGCTCCGAACACCACAGCGCAGCGCGCGTCCACACACAGACAACCACGCAGAGCGAGTGTTTCGCTCTTTGCTCCCCTCTCACGAGCGCCATTCCGGCACACACACACACACACACACACACTACGGCGCCGCTGCCGCCGAGCCCCCCAGCAGCAGCGGCGGGGCCGCCGGCAGCGGCTTCGGAGTTTTCAGCAGCCCGGCCGCGTCGGGAGACGACGCAGTGGCCAGGGCCCGCTCCAGCTCCGCCACCCGCTTCGAGTGCTTCGTGACAAGACGGCTCATCGACGGGCCGTACTCGAACCAGAGCGCAGACACCTCCGCATTCTCGCCGGCGGACCCGCGCGCCGGGCCGGGCCGCAGCAGCGAGCTTGAGCTTTGCAGCTCATCCGTTCGGATCACTGCGCGTCTCACGTCCGCTTCCAGGGCGGCGACGGACGCCTCGAGGTCATCCAGCATGGCCTCCTCCTCGCGTAGCACGTAGTCGCGCACTACCAGGGCATCAGCGGCGCGGGTCAGCTTCTGAATCCGCTCCCCCTCGCGCAGCACCTCGACGTTTGGGTCTTGGTCCGCCACCGGCGCGGGGATGACAAGAGGGCCGCTCGTCTTTGACGCCGCGGCGGGGCGCCCGAGACTCGCCAAAGACAATGCCGCCGCCGCCGCGGTGGGCATCGGGACTGGGGCAGCGGTGGCGCGAAGCATGGCGCACGCCGCGAGGTTGAGTGAGCAGGCCAGGGAAGAGTGAATCAACGATTATGGTGGTGGTGCTCCCTCTGTGAATGGGAGGTGAGAGAGCTGCCTTTGACCAGAGAGGAGATTTCCGATAAGGAGAGCCGCCTGCGAGAGAAAAGGGGACGCACGTACGAGACTTGCCGATGATGCGCAGAGGAAAATAGGGTGGGAGGTGCCAGAGACGGGTCTCTGTGTGCGCGTGTGTGTGTGTCCTCCTTCGGTCTCTCGCAACACGCCCTTTGCACAGCTGAGGCCAACACGCTCCTGGACAGGGGCAGTTGAAAGCAGAGAGGTGGGAGCGTCAAGTTGGAGAGAAGCGGCACGGATGTCAGACGTGGAGAAAGGCATGGGTGCACACAGCCGTCTCCCCTCGGCACCGCTCGGTGGTCACGCGACGCGGCGACGGGGGCCGACGACGTAGGAGAAGTGACACGCTGTTCCGAGTGCTTTGAGAAAGGGAGCGCGAGGCAGCAGCTCCGCGGTTCCCCACCCCCTCCCCCTCTTGCACGCAGCACACCGCAACATGAAACGCGCTGCGCCTCCCTCTGAGAGCCCGAGAGAGAGAGACACACACACGCACATACGCAAGCGCGCGCTGAACATGAATCGCGAAGAAAACAAAAGAGGCTCTTCTTTTTCTTCGACGGAGATGGGTGCGAGGCGGCGTCTTGATCTTCACGTGATGACGGAACGACTGCCGAGATTTGCTGGTTTGTGGGTGCTACTGCGCATGGGCAACTAGAAGGAGGGCGCTCCCCGGCAGAGGAAAAGATCTGCAGGAGGGGGGAGGCGGGAGGAGGAACACGGCACGACGGCCACAGTCATCAGCAAGACCACAGCCGGAGACTCGACCAGAAAAAAAAAAGCCACGACAGCTTTTTTTTGCTGACACGCACAGATACAGACAACTCCGCACAAACGCACTTCCGCGTCTTTTCTTTTTTCGTTTCCTTGCACGCCGCGTTCTCACGGCACTTCACATGCTCCGCAGCAGAGCGAGGGCGGCCAAGACTGGATGGCGCGCGGCAACGAGAGGTGCGGAGGCGAAGCGGGAGGGGGGGGGCGCAGGAACAGGAGCGCGTCGCCGGCACCTTCTGTTTGCTTCTTTCTCTCTTACGCCACGTCACCGGGCTTGCGCATGCGAGTGCGGAACAGCCAATCATCGTAAATCTTGCGCTTCTCCTCCACGAAGTTCTCGGGATACGGCGTTTCGCGAATCGCCGCGTTGCCGGTCATGGCCATGTAGAGCATCGCCTGGTTGAACTCCTCCATACGCGACATGGCGAACTCCTTGTTGTACAGGTGGCGGCAGTTCTTGGCGGCGTTGTACTGCCCCTCCTTCACCAGGCAGCGCGACGTCATCTCGTGCAGAATGTTGGCGTGTGCAACGTACACGTCCCGCTCCCGCTCCAGCCAGTTCTTGAAGGCGAGGTAGTGGTAGTAGTCCGTGTACTTGCCATCCACAGGCGGCGGCACCTTGGCATTCACGTACTTCGTGCGCGGCCAGCGCCACGACGCCCACCAATACTCCTCCGGGCACGGGTTGGGCCGGGTGTGCGAGTCCACGAACGTGCGTGGCCGCAGCGGTGAGAGAGGGCTGGCGAGGTAGTCAAACAGGCTGCTGTACTTCCGCTCGAGCCGGTGGGTCAAGGTCGGCATGTCGGGGTCCTGTCCGAACTGCGCCTGTAGCACCCGCGTGAACCGCTCGACCGCCGTGCGTGGGGGCGGCATCGGCTTTGTGGAGTCGAAGGCGGGCAGGTTGTCCAGGTAGTCCTGCGACGCCATGGAGGGGGCCTTGATCACCTCGTACGGTGCCGCCGCGGCGTGGCCATGGCCGCCGTGCGCGGCATCGTGGTGGGCATCCTCGCCGTGACCGCCGCCGCCGCCGTGCGCGTTGCTACCGTTCGTCATGAACTCAAACGTCGAGTCCACTCGAGGACACACACCGGAAGAGGTGCGAGAAGGAAAAAGAGCACGTGAGCGGAGACAAAGTGGAGAGGACCGGTGTAGATCGGCACGCAGGCAAGCAGCGCACACACACACACACACACACACACACACACACACACACACACAGGTGCGATGCGGCAGTCCACGCCGAGGAAGACGACGCGAGGAGTAGGGCGGGGGCGGGGGCAAGGGAAGAGAAAGCGGAAGAGATCAACGCTAAGGTGAGGCTAGACGCACCAAGGGGCGAGAGCAGAGAGGAGGCTACAGAAAAACACAAAAAATAAAAGGCGAGGCGAGGCACGTGCTATGAGACTCTAAAACCGCAGCTGCGACACGACCGTGACGGCAGGTGCAGACAGTCCACTGCGGACGAGCTGGTGAGTTCTCGAGTGTGGGCAACTGCGCGGAGAGAGAAGATGCGTAGCTACACGGACAGAGGAGGGGGAGGGGGAGGGGTACTGAGGAGCTGTGAGGAAGCAGGAGGCCGAATGCGCTCGAACGCACCGATAGCGTGCGGAAGTGCTTGGAAGAGGTTTCTACGTAGACTACACTGTAGGTGGTTTGAGGTTTGCTAGAGATGCTAAGCTGGAGGGTTACGCTAGCGACAAGAGGAGGTGGAGGGCGGTGTGGTTGTGCCCGGTTTGTGTGCGCGGGATGGTGTGCAAGTGAATCCTCACGGGAGGTCCTCTCTGCTCGTCCCTTGAGCGGCCGAGTGCCTCTTGCAGGAGGCGCGCGTGAAGACAGGGAGGAGACAAGGGGGCGTCGTGCCACGGTGGCGCTTTGCCGTATGTACCGACCCGGAAGCGTGCGGAGCACCTTCGCGATGTTGCGGGGCGTGAAAGCAGCGCACGTTGCGAACGAGCCCAGAGAAGGGTGGGAAGGACAGGGATGGAGAAACAGAGACAGTGATCTACGCGTAGCAAGAGCTGCTGATGTGGGCGACCGCTCCTCGCACACAGGTATCCTGCGAAGCTAAGCACGCAAGTGAGCCGAAGACGGCTTACCTCAACGCTACCCTTGGCGTGCTTCGGCCGGTTTGAGCTCCTCGCACAGCCGCACGCTTGAGTGTTCTTCTGCGAACAGCACAACATCGTGCGCATGCCACAAGAACGTCGCCGTCTTACGTCGAAGCAGGTGCCACAGTGCGTGCGTAGAGGGCTGACAGACAGAGGCGGCTCGCGGAGCAGCACCCTCGACCTGAGGCCGGTGGTGAGCGAAATCCTCGCACTCGGCTGCGTCATCACGCCGTGTATGATCTCGTCTTTGTGTGCTTGTGTGTTGCTGCAGTGAAAAAGTCCACGCACACCTGGCTTTGAAAACCGTTTCGGGAGAATGAGGAAGCAATGCAGCATGGCCTGCGTGCCATCAAAGCGTCCGTACATGACGCAGCTGCACGCCCACAAGCCGCTCCGAGTGCCCTTGCAATCGCATCGATGGCCGGCCACCTCCAAGAACAATCGCACAAAGCAGACTTCCACTCCGCCTGCCGACACCGTCGGCCCACTTTCACGCAGCAAGCCCTGAACGGAAAGCCGCCACAGCGCAGGCGCCGTTGGAGACGCAGCAGAGCCGCACCTCGGCCGGCCAACACGCGCGCGTTCAGCGGAGGCAGAAGCGATCGCCGCACATTGCAAGAAGAAAAGGGCAAAGGGAAACAAAGGGGAGGGAGTTGAGGCACACCAAAGGGTACGCGAGGGAGGGGGGGGGGCGCGCAGGCACAGGCACGAACCACCCACACACTCACACACCCACACACACACAAAGACGCGCCCACAATCGCAAAATTGAAATATAGGTGCTGTTTGGCAAACCGAGACTCCGCCGGCCTATCGGCTGCCAGAGCGAGGAAGAAAATGCGCAAGTACCTAAAATAGAAGACGGTGGCGTGAAGGGGGAAAGCAAACAAGACACAATGAGCGAGAAACTCGGCACGGCCTCTCGAGAAATGCCTCGGAGACCCCCACACTCGCCCACCGTCACACACGCACAATCGGGACGTCAACCGCCCGCTTGTCTGAAGCGCTTATGCGGAAAACGGCCCCCCTAACGACATCTCACTGAGACAAACCAAGCCCTCGCTTCGGGACCACGGGACACCCAAGATGTTGCATGCGCGCGTCCATCTAAGCCTGCAGGAGCACCGCCACAAAATCCTGCACACGGCTCGACGCTCGACAAACGCTGCATCACACGGCGCAGAGAAGCGCAGGAAAGCAAGAGCGAGCCGATCTTTCGCACCTCAGCGCCACGCAAGCGACTGATTTGTGACCTGATGCTCGTGGTATCCATTGGGCTCTGCCTAAACAGTGCATAGCCCACGAGACCTCGACCTTTGCTCAAATACGGACGCCCAGGCGCAGCACCAGGTACAGGGTCGACTCCTTCTGGATGTTGTAGTCCGCGAGCATGCGGTCATCCTCCAGCGTCTCAGTGGCGAAGACCAGGCGCTGCAGGTCCGGCGGGAAGCCCTCCTCTACCTGGATCTTCGCCTTCACGTACTCGATCGTGTCGATTGCCTCGACCTCCAGCGCGAT